>JALDNG010003152.1:0-25560 GCA_024349245.1 Neodontobutis hainanensis | reverse complement strand
GTTCCAAAAAGACACTAAGCAGGATTTTCACGTGAATGTTGTATGAATGTAAACCAAAGCTGTCACCATTCATCATCCTCTCTTTTAGTGCTCACTGCAGAAAGAGTCAAATCCTGAATCTAAATAAGCTCTGGGTGTCATTTCCTTTTATCTGTGAGCTGTTATTGACTATACAGACTCAAAAAGGACTTATTTTAGAGGTTGATGGAAAGCAACCATAAATTACTTTTTTGTTAAGCGTTCCTTGCATTCGTCTAATTTGTAGTAAAATAGGCTTTTAAATCTCCACAAAACTCAATGAAAGGACACATTTTAGTTTTATTACTTTGATTGCCAGATTACAGTGTCATGTACTCCACAGTTTACCAAACTTTTTCGCGACAGGCTCATGGGTGTTGTCTTGTTTACTGTAAAAACGCTGTTAATGGTAAAAATGTCCCCCACAGTTATTGACTGCAGTGTGTTTGTTTTTTAACAACTCATGTCTTTTGTTGAATTACTAAAATTTGTTGTAGGTACCATACTTTAGCAACACACCCACTTTTAATTAAAAGAGCAATTGTTTTTGAATATCCTACATTCGAGCAAAACCTAAAAATAAATAAATAAATGAATGAATGTAGAAATCAGTTTCTGTGCAGCATATTTGAAACTGTAAAATATAAAGTTCTTATTATTTGTGGTGCACACTGATGCTCTCGTGCCATTCCCACTGCAGTGCACTTTGCTGAAGATATTCCCCAATCTCAGCTCTACACATGACCCTATTTTCTGTGCTGCAGCAGGAGCTTGTCTAAATATGGAATTTCATATTTTTGCATTCATTGTCACATATTACATTTCGTTTAACAAAGGCAGCGCCGGGGCCACCATGTTCTTAATCACCTAAATCCACATGCAATCTACTCAGCCATCTTAGCCATAGCCCCGGATCCATTAGTCCTTTCTCATTTCAGCGTGGATCTGCCAAGCCATTAGTTCTGCTATGCTCTGCTACATTTCTATATCCTTCCATTCCAGCATTTTTTCAGAGAAAATGGGAAAAGTTGTGGATTAATTTGAGCTAATCCTCCATTTTTTTATTGCCTTTAATTACTTGTTCCAGCCTCTGACACTTTGAATGGTCATCAGGAATAAGTTGACTTAGGAAGGTCCCATCTTTTTGTTAAAGTGAGTGCTCGTCTCTGTATTTTAAGGGCATTTGGTTTAGTATTCACACACATTTTATCAAACACACATACGGTAGCTTTGATTTCATTCATTTGAATTGATGTTTTTGTCTCACCACTGAGCTGTGTTCAGGCGCCTCTCATCCCGCCTGATGGATTTCCTCTCCTGAACAAAACCTATTTTCCTATTCCACAGCCTTTTATTTCACTTTAGCTGTCATTGTGTAATCAGAACACTGCATTTGACTTATTGAGCTGTTCTGAGCTGAAACTACTGCAGCCATTCCTTAAGGCAAATATGAATACTTTTGGAAACTAACATTTTACCCTTTTATTTAACCTAATCTGTGTTTGACAAAACCTTTCCATTCTCACGTCAAGTATAAAAGACTTTTGTGGTAATCAGCAGTATTCATGATACCAGAGAAGTGTCATCAGTGTCATTTCCACTCTCCTTTTGGTCCAATCTAACCATTTATCTAAAATGAGACTTTGTTTCTCTGGTTGGTTATATGTCTATTCAACTGTGTCCAGAGGTAGTTTATTCTGCAGCTGTTAACACTGCCCCAATGTTTGCCAATTGAGAACAATAGAGAAAAAAATGCTTCATATTCAAGATCTGAGTAAATGAGGATTAACATCTCAGTCACTGTAATATATTGTTTTTACAGAGCACACTGCCTGAGCTCCTCCAACACACCTTGTTCTTTTGTTTTGTCTTTCCTGGACTAGCCCCCTCCCGCATGCCTAGCTTTGTCTGTCTCTCAAACCTGCTCTCATTTTTGTGGGCTTGGCTTATTTGGGATGGACCTCTTCAAAGTATCTTGCCTCATTACATTATCCTCTCAATGAGGATCAGGCATGTTTCAGCTTTCTCTGTGGGTAGTGGTTTCATTTGCAGGGGGCTGTACCAACGGACAGTGAATAAACTGCCTCTGGACACAAATGGACAAACAAAGACTGCCCCATTTAAATTAAACTAGGTTCAACAAGATTTTAATTGGGAACAAAAGTAACTAAGCTCATTGCAATGCAACATAATTTTTTTTACGATCAACAGACACAAACATATGATGACAACACACAACAACAACACTCAAAAAGTTAGTTTGACCTTTACTGATGCATTGAACCAAGCTTTTCTACCAAGATGTCTCAGTGCCCAACAGTAAATATGGAAAATCTCCACAAATCTCCATGTAGTGAAACTCTTACTTTGGACCAGTCTCATGCTGCCTGAATTTCCTTCTTTGTGATCGATGATGTTGCCTAAAATTAAGTAGAATAAGTCCAGCATGTAATTGAGTGTGGGCACTATAAACTGCTGGGTAAAACTTTAAATTAATTACAAAAGAATAGACTGTCTCTCGTACTTGTAGATGACTTTGGTTGGTTGCTACTTCCTTTCAAGGTTGGCAGAGCTGCACTTTGCATTCAACGTCCAGACTTAGAGAAAAAAGTTCATTAATGGAAATATGCATAATAGTGAAAAGACTGTGAGAATATGGCCTTATACAATTCCTGCTCAACCCCCAGCACAGCGTAACATCAGTGAACAGCCTCAACAACCTGATGAAAGCAATTTAATACCACAAATTAGCTTGTCACTTAGCCCGGATTATAACCCTCCTGAGAAATGGGGCTAAAATAACTTGCCCCGTTGGTTTACCTATTATGGAAAATGGAGAAGTGATGAGTTTAAAAGCAGCTTGTGTGTTCTGCTCAATTGCATGCTGTAATTAAATTCTGTTGTCCTCTTTGCAAAACCTGGCCCGGGAGGAAGTGCCAGGCCCAATCACTGACCACAATGGGACGAGTGGTCAGTGATTTCAGAAGGGGTGTTAGCCATCACTGATATGTTACCAGCCTTCCCTTTTCTCAACATTGCACAAACTTCATTTACTCCTTACTTCTTCACTTTACTTCACAAAACTATAATCTCACACTTCTGCTGTTATTACTTCATACACACAGGAGCTCCAAATGTATGTATTTCTCACCTGCACTTCTTCCTGCTGCCTCCTGACTCCCAGTTGTTTGTAAGAAACATCGACACCCAGGGAAACAAGTTGTCTCAATCAACTCATTAACAGATGTGATTGGCAGCTCTTATACAGACCCAGAACTGCAAACAACAACAACAACTGCAAATCATGTTCACAAAGTTATACTTTTGTGACAGTTTTCAGATGATTAATAAGAAGTGAGGGCTGTGAAATCTGAAACAAAGTCATTAAAACTATGTGATGAACCGGGAATTAACCATAAAATTTAAGTTTAAAAGGTCATCTGCGCTATTTACAGTTTCTATGGTTACAAGTGAAATAGAGCTTATACGCTTTCTTCTCACCTTCCAGCCAATCAAAAAAGGGATAAACATGTTTAACTTAAATAGATTAGATGAGTACTTTCTTGTTTGGCTGGTCAGATTCCAAACTACTGTAAACTTAAACTAGTTTTACTTGTTTGTTACCATAAAGCACCACTAACAAAAAATTAATGTAAATATGCACATACTGTATACAACCAACCTCAAAGCACTCCTTTGTACAGTCTGTGTGCAACTACAGTGGCCCTGCAGGGACATGTTATTGTCTATGAACAAACCCAATGGAAAAAGGTAGGATGAGATGAGTTCATTTAAAATATTTAGATACAATTTGTTTTTAGAAATGCAATGCAGCAAAATTGAGAACAAATGTATTCAATGGTGCTACATTTTTCCTCAGTTTGCAGTTTTAGCAGAAACTGGAAGTTAAGGAACAAATGACCTACTTCTACTGACAAATGCAAAGACTGTTCTTGTTGATTCAATAATATAATGACAACAAAGTTCTGACTGATATGTTCCACTTTGTTCATCAGTATTCAACTACAAAACCCCACTGAATGCACTTTTACATCCAGCCTTTGGGTTGGCCCTAAAGAGAGCAGCATAAAGCATGTGACCACTGGATCAGCTCTTCCTGTATAATATTTGATGTTATATAATCATGTTGTCACATCTCATTGTGATTGATGATGTGTTGTTCCTGGTTCAGGTCTGGGCTAACAGAAGGTAGCTTTTTTCATTTTGTCAAGTTGTGCTCAGATCTGTTCTTTATTAAAGAAGGCTGCGACCTGAGTAGGTGGCATCAGAGAAGCCGCGTGTGCTTATAATTGGCCGACAGATAAACCAGAGTCTGGGAGCTAATTAAAAAGTATTGTAACCAATCGTCAACCTGTCTCTGTCAGCTGTACAGTGCTTTCATCAGACACTAAAAATAGATCTCCTGCATTCCTACACCTTACTCTTCACCTTTTATTCTCAACAAACGAGGAAGAGTAGGCTGTAACCGTGTTTCCGTCACAATTATTGGCTGCAACTAATCCGAGCTGGGATTTTATGGGTTTCCAATCACACACACTGAGGCTGAATGTGCTGAGCCTGTCACCAAAACAGGCATTTAGCAACCCAGTCTGCCAGCATTCTTTTTAGCAGCAGTTTAACAGAACCCATAGTATTTAATTATGGTATTTACTTATATGACACATTTTTATTTGTTTCATTTACTTGTTCTATATAGACACTATAGACACATATTCAGTGCTTAATTTGTGGGGAACACCGTGGAATATATTCCCACACCTCCTAAACTGGGACCGGAACCTATTTGACTGGATAGGTCCCTTCTTTTTTTCAGAAGTTCCTTAAAGTAATTGTTAATGTAGCCTGTTTTTAAACATTTTTAACTCTGATTTCTAACTCAGTCTGTAGTAATGTCCCATTAATTTGTTAAAATGGCATCTTTTGGACAAAAGCTATAATGCTGTCTTCATAACAGCATATGTTCCTTTATCTCTTTTTTCATTTTCGATGCTGAGGGAATACTTTCTCTAAATATTCTCTCTGTGTCCCACACCTCCAGCTTTACAAATTAAGCAATGCACATATTACAGAACTCTTATGTACGAGACCATATTTTTTGTCCAACTTTATTAGATTTTTTAATTATTATTATGACAAGGTTTAGGAAGTGGTCTTGTTGTGGTCATGTCTCCACATGTTTTCCTACAATCACACTAGACCCCTTCTCACACAGATCCATTAAATGATGTCAGAAGAATTGTCTTCAGTCTTTCTCTCCTGACATGTACGAAGAGTCTGGAGAACGTCTGCAGGACTTGTGTTTACACTGACTGAGACAGAGCAGGGTTTGACGCTTAATTACCGCCGATTACAACACAATAATGAAAGCGTTAATATCGATCCTGGGTGTATTTTAAAATGGAAACATATTAGCTGCAGAGCCCTCGTCTTACAGTGCCAGCTGTGTAAACGTCACGCTCACTCTGGACATCTTCTGGAGGATCTCTTGACATTGTGACATATGAGTGGATTGTGTTCACACATGCAGGCCCTTTTGAAAAACTCAGGGGGACTGCACAAGTGTAAGAGGGGTTTTGGAATTTTCTGATTTAAAAAAGGCCATAAAATCACAAAAGCCTGGCTGTCTCTCCCTAAACTTAAAGCAGCACTACGTAATCCTTTGCAATTTAAAAGATAGACACAAATACACACAACTTTCTCCACACGGCAGAAGACAGATGAACAGGAGCTCACACCCCCAACACTTCTTTTCACCTTGGCGTTTGCTTTATTCAAGACAGTCTAAATTCAGTCTAATGTATATACTTATGTGCTGCACATATTTCACACAGGCTCACTCTGCGACTGACACCTTCCATTGCTTTGACACCTCTCCAGCTGTTATTGAGTTAAAATTGTCTACAGTGCAGTGTGTTGTCAGAGAGCTTTTTTCAAATCCTTTATCTTTGATCTAGGTTTGGCTGGTGACAATCACTACAATCTCTGTCTCACATTTGTTCAGACTTACCCCAGACACCAGAGGATATGTTTATACAAATGAATCTATCTTTAACTGGTGATCACAGAGGTTATAGGACTAGCTGCAGAAAATTCGAATCTGGCTGGTTATCAAGAAAATGTTATTGATTGATTAATGAACAAACAGTAACACACAACCACAGCTCTGGAGTGTCTTTGTGTTAGTTTTCTTTAGACACTTGAACAGAAATGTGTTGTTTGTTTATAAGTTACAGATATGGGCTCAACGCGATTAACATCTGTTCCTTTGTTAATGCATTTTATTTATTAACTTCTTCAAATGATGTATTAAGGAAACTCTGCAAGGTAAATGTGTAATATAAGATATTTAATGAAACCCTAATCCTCACAGAACAGAAAAACTTTACATTGCACATCTGTGGAACTTTGTGTATTTCATCTGCTTCTCACCGTTTTACTCCTTTGCATTTTACTCATGCAGAGAATACTTTCAGTGTGTAGCAGCACAGCTCACAGAAGAAAATAAATACAGCACAGTTATTTAAAAAGGGAATAGAAAAGAGATTCAAACCTGGATTTGTACTTTTCTCACTAAAAAGATGGTGGAGCATCAGGCCAGGTTTGTTCACACACTTTCCCCTGTATATTATTTCTTTAAAATGGGCCCGGACGAGCCCCCACTTACATTCACCCAGTATTTAGACAAAAATGTTTACTACAATAGGTGTCTTATTTCTCAGCTGCCTAAACTTAGAGAATACTAAGATGTGCTTTTCAGCAAATTATTCTATTTTCCAGACCTTAAATAAATGAAACAAATATAACACTTTTAATTCCAACCACAAAACCCCAACCTCTTAATCAAGACCTTGTGGGCTAATGTGTCAAAAGCTGCACGGAAGTCTAGCAACAGAAGGATGTACACTGAGCCTCAGCTGCTCGGAGAAGGTCATTGCTTACTCTCAGTAAAGCGGTCTCGGTATGATGCTGTCTAAAACTCAACTTTAGATACTGTTTGCTTCTAAGATCTCAAAAGATTGTTTGGTGAAGTTTGGAAATAAAAGGCAGCTTTAATACAGGCCTGTAGCTGTTGAAATTAAGAAGTGGTTGGACACTGGCTGTTTTTATGTACTAAGTGACAGACGCAGTGAAAAGAGAGCTGTTTAAAATAGAAAAGCCATGGGCCAGTACTGTTTATTACTTCCCTGAGAAGTTTAGGAGGCACGATATCTGCAGAGCACTTGATAAGGTGAACAGTTGACTTAAGTTCACACAAAGAGACTAGAATGAGGAATATCAATAAAAGGGGTCAGAATATTTGACTGTATTTCTAGCCTTTATTATTGATGCTTTATTATTGAAAATGCTAGAATCTGAAAACATCATCCTGATTAACTCCAACTGGATTTAAAAAGTGATCAACAGTATTAAAGATTATTTAGGATTGTGTTTACTCTTACTGAATTAAAACGGTGAAGTAGAATCTTTATTCTTTTATTAAGAGATGGCATTAATTCCATTCAAAGCTCGGTGATGTACCGGCCGCCTCTTTCATCCAAATACAATCCATCCTTCTCACTTCTCTTTTGTGGTTTTTAGATGTCAGCACTGAAGTCTCTGAAGAGCCAGTCTAGAGTTGTGTTTTCTCCTTGTCTTTAAAAAACAAAAACTCTGTATTGACACTGCTTGGAAAGACACTATGGCAGCAAACTGGGATAAAAGTGTATGTTCAGTTTCATCCAAAAAAATTACCTTTCACAAACAACAAATGCAATGAAAGCTGTTTTTTTTTTTATTTTTTTTTTTAATTTTTCTAATTTCTGAGACAAAGACAAAGCAGCCGTGAGAAACCAAATAATTCAAATCAGTCATGCAGCGAGAGGAAGTGCTGCTGTGTGAAAGATGTGAGCCACAAAGTGTTCACTGCCACTCACCTGAGCAGCTGTTCGCTCTGAATGTAAGAGAATGTCTTTTTTTTTTACACATCATTTATTTAGTACCCTGCATCTATTTGTGCAGTCATTGAAACACTGAACAGTCAACATGGACACAGTCAGCTCGCCTCTGTTTAACGTTATTGTCCAGAGCTGTCCTTAATGAGGCTCTGCAGGGTTTAGTTGTCAGATGTTACAAGTTACAATAACAGAATTAACTGTGCTGCCAACACAAAATCTAATAACACAGTCTTTAAATAAATATAAAAGAAGGTCATTATTACAAGAAACAGAGCCATGAATAATAAATATCACTATGATGACACGAAAGCTATGAAACAAATAAAACATTTTGTTCTCTGTAAATCTCTGTGTGTTAAAGTGTTAAAAGGTCCCATTGTTTTAATCTCATAATCCCTCCCCATGGTTATATTTTTAAGTTGCCTCAAAGACTCGGGCAACATGGACCGAGCTGTGTCACAAGACCAGGACCCGGACTGAGACCAGGATGTAGCCGATCACAATGTGACACCGGCTCTGAGTCTGTAAAAGCAGCTGACAAATGCATTTAACCTACTTAAATGTACTTTTACAGGCTTTGACTTCCTCAGCGTCCTTCATAAAACTCCCAGGATTTATGAAATCTGACACCTGATGCGGGACAGTTTCACACCTTTGTGACTTTTATTTTTACTTGTGAAAGTCATACCATGGTTTTCTGTGCTTCATAAGTCATCTGTTTCGTTTTGTTTAAGCAACGATGTGGTAAATGCCCTACTAGCTTTATTGGGCAAACCTGAATCTGTCTCTAGTTATTTTTACCACTGTTGGGCATTTAATCCATTCTCGGGCATTTACAATAATATCTTATATATATCATCAAACTCTTTTTACAGCCAATATTTCTAAAACTTAGTTAGAATACATATTATGCATGCAATGCACTTACACTTTTCAACACTTGCAGTAAACAACAAGGTCAAAGATCCCATGAATACAAATTTTTCTGCAATATTCTATTTTTTTTTTTTTTATCCCAATCAGAAATTCTAAATGACATTAAAAGTTATCTTCTTCATGTTAACATTTAAAGGGTGATGACTTAATTTGGTAACACTTTATAATAGCTCACACAAGAAAACAGTAGTTAAGCATTAATAGTTGGGTAATTAACAACTAAGAATTTTATAGACAACAAACTATTATCTATATGTAAAATTATATATGAGTTTATTGTTTAGACTAAAACATTCATAACAATGTTTGTAACATAACAGTTATTAATGATGGAATAATGCTTAATAAATAATGAACTAAGGATTAATTAAGTTGCTACAAACACTCAACTAATGCTTAATAGTGTGAGTTATTCTAAAGTTTTATCCTTAAATTTATATATTTGAGATGAAAATCATAGATCGATATATACTGCTGTAAAAATAACAAATAATAAAAATAACACCCATCACCATTGTGTATTTGGCATGTCAGTGCTCTTAACCATTGAATACCTTTCTACCAAACTATAATTTATGATAGATAAACAATATATGGCTTTGGACAGTTAGAAACATGCCGCCATCTGACTACTGAGAATTTTTTTAGCCCAAGCTACCTTCATAAACAGTTCAGTAATACATAATGTGTTTTTTTTTTTAATAATTAGGGCGTCCTATGAGTGTCTAAGTATCTTCATTGAGCCAATAATTGAGGTGAAAAGTGTATGATTAAAAATACTGTATTCAGAGAAAACCTAAAGCATCTGTTCTCCAACACTTAGAGGTGCTAATCTCCTAAAATGTTTACACAGCTCTCATTGATATTTCATAAAGTGTCTAATAAGAGACCATTAGCAGAAATGCCAGCGTCCGAACATTGTGTTATGGGATCTGAGGAGCACTTCGGCAGTGATGGAGGGGCTTCAGCCTGAAATAGAAGCCGTGATCATGAGACGATGATGCATGGACACTTTGATCAAAGGAAAACTAAGGTTGAGACCATTTGGCTGTTGCGGTTTTGATGAGCGCTGCCTCTCAGATAGCATCGCTACGTGTCGTTACGGAAGGTCGTTTTGGTGGTTAACTCTCTAAAAGGGCACTCAGCATCAGTGTCGGGTAGCACTGCTGATATTTCTTAGACTTCTCGGGTGAAATTACGACCTGGTTCATTCAAACCCAGTTCCTCTGCAAGTGTAGAGTGTAATCAGTGCAAACAGGGAACCAAGCATTTCTCACTAAACGCAGAGGAATCTACAGATCTAGTATTCAA
This sequence comes from Neodontobutis hainanensis, assembly GCA_024349245.1. NCBI lineage: Eukaryota > Metazoa > Chordata > Actinopteri > Gobiiformes > Odontobutidae > Neodontobutis > Neodontobutis hainanensis. Next base: position 15,340 of record JALDNG010003152.1, on the reverse strand, counting down.
AAGAGATTTCCATAAAGCTCAGTGTAGCTTTAATCAATGTTAATATGTGACACATAAGTATCTGATAATATCTGATAAGATACATAAAAGAGAAAGATTATATAATGGGTTTTATAATAAGTTTGCACAAAATTACTTTTGGTTAAGGGTCAAGTACCTTAATGGTCCCACTCAGGAAATTATTGTTGCAAATGCACATCACACATAATGAAAAAAAGGACTGGGTTTAATTTACTCACAAAATTAAAAGCAATGAATAGTTTTGAACTGTATAGTCATGTAACCATTATTATTCCATAAATTAAATATTTGCATAAACATGAAATGTAACGCTGCATAATTCAATCTGATTAGACATGTATACATTCATTAGACATTGTTTCAGAGTGTGACCCAGACTTGTCACTTCCAGAAGGAGCACACATTGCACACAGTTCCCACACTGAGCTGTCAGCTGTGTTTAGTTTGTGATACCAATTAAGTTGTGTTAAGTCTACGAATCACCATCTGAAAATAATCAAGTATGTTGAGTAGCGGTTCAAAGAGGCTCACAGACATTCGAGACAAAAACAGGAAGTGTAGAGCCAAAAACATCACAAGTCTTCTGTCCACTGGTCGTCTGATTGGACTTATATCATCGGTTTATGGACAGGTCAAAACAGCTGTTAATCACCACTTTTGTTGACCTAAGGAACTGTATTCTGTTATTTTTACACAAAACAGTATTATCATTAATACTACATTGGATTCAAGATAAGTAACACTGTTATTTATTCCATGTCTCCACAGTTCTTGTTAAGTTGCAAACTAGAACGTGATCAGTAGAAGGTGTGGGAACCCTTGCTGCAGGCTGCTCTATAATGATTTTATTATCAGTTGTCAGGACGAGGCGCTAAAGCAGTGGCCCTTTATTGTCTTCTGTTCAAACATTAGCTTCAGTGCGTCCGTGACAGCTGTCGTGTCTTGTTTATGGAATCAGTGAAGGGGGATTTGTTGCAGATGCTCTGCAGAGTGTCTGACAAAGAGTGGGCACACTCCCTTGTTTGGCGTGACAGGGTTGAGAGCTTCCCTCCCAAACTGTCACAAGAGAACATCTGTGTTTGGGCGAATGAGCCATGTTTGTTCTGCGACGGAGCAATCGGCTCCCCACAGCCGTCCGATGTGACAACTCCTGTCACGGTCCAAGTGAAGACTCAGATAGAGATGGCAACTGGGGGCCGTGGGTAATCCCTGTATCAAATCCAGCTGCAGGAAACAGAGAAACAAGTTTGGCTCGCTGCACTTTAGAAGCACTGCTGGATGTGCCGTCTGTGGATTACGCACTCGCCTCGTGCTGTTTAACGCCACGTCCCTCGACAATTGAGCTGAACAGAAAATTAAATCTTACATGTCTAAACTGATTACTGACAGCAAAGCATTATGGTTAACTATTAAAGCTGCTTTTGGAGAAGCACATTTATAGTGTAATACACCAAGCTCACATCCACCAAAAACTGTGATGAAGTCTTTGTAAAGTTTGGGATCTACTGGACATATAAAGGGTAATATTTTTAGAGACTATGGTTATGCATTTCAGCAGCTGATCTTAAGAAATACTAACCGGATTAAATGTAATTTCTCAATGACGACAGACTTAGATGGATCTGGAAGACAAACTAGAGCTACCTGTACTGTATAAAACTCAGTTGGTCGAGACTGTTTTTGTATCCTCCATCCTCAGTTCAGCCCATGAAAATAAAAAGAGTTAAATCTCACACAAATCTTAGCAAAGATATTGTTTAGTTTGTTTAAATCACTTCACGGGAATTATTTTGATGGAGGGTGTTGAATAAGGTTATAGGGAGCTTATTTTTATTTAACCATCCATCCTTTTAGGTTGGTCTACTATTACACACTGTATTTTCTTTTAAAACGCATCATGTCAGATTTAAATGCTTTTGGGATGACCCGATTTACTCTTGAAGCAGAAAGAGAAAAGCAGGTGAGGAATGAATCCCACTGTTTTGTACTTCTTTGCAAACAACATCCACTTTTAATAGGCCAAGGTCGAGGGAGTCTCCACTCACTAATGAGAAGTATAATAACTGTGTATATGCCCATCAAAGTAGGAAAATAAGTGACACAAATGGGACAACCATTAAAAAAGAGGTCAGAGATCTTCTGGTGGTTCTTGAAGTATTGTGCTTTGTTCTGCTGTCTGCTCCATTGTGTGGCTCATGTTTCATGCTTAAGGCAGTCATTTGCATATATTAAGAGTTGCACTTCAAGGCCTGTTCTGTGACAATAGCCATACATAATACATGAAGGAATGTGAGAAGAAAACACACAATTAGAAACTTCCAACCACTGCACACTTCTGAGCTGAGAGATGGAGACAACTTTTGAAAAACCAAGTGGAATATCTGTTACACTGCTGAATGATATATTCTTATCAATAAAAGGACCATAATTATATTAGATTGATACGTCTAATGTGTTATATTAAAGTCAGGTTATAGTATTTTATCTAGTTTTTGTAACTAGAGACAACTGTCTTAGCATGTCTTCCTTCAAGAATAAAAATGTATAATGATAATATGCAAATGAGATAATAATATACACTTTTTCAAATACATACTTTTATAGCACCAGAAACAATTTCCTCTGCTCTCAGGTATCCACTCTGTGATGACACAGAACAGAGGAATATTATGTCCTTTTTGTTGTTATTTATTTACTCACTCACCTTATATGGCTTCCAGAGATGATCGTATCCCAGCTGCTTGGATGTGACTGTACTCTCATCACTCACTAACTGCAGTTAAGGCAGCAACTCACCTTTTCATTGATGTCTGGACCATGGGAGAACGCCAGACCCAGGAAGAAACCACATTAGTACATGGAGGACATGCAGAAACATGTTTGTGTCCTGTGTATTCAATGACAACAACCCTGATGTATTGGTAAAATCTCACAAGCCAGAAATAAAGCCATCATTTTGACTGAATTGAATTTCTTTGAATAGCAGAAGCACAAAAAAAGTGTGTATAAAGAATAAAGGGGATATTAGGAGAATTTGTCTTAATACTAAAAACTTTTATTTTGAAAACTGATCTTTGTAAACCACCTGTAAAAAGAAATGCAACTGGAACATATTGGTCATTTATTATCAACTTGTCTGTTTGACATCTCAGCTCCACATACATTCCTTGGGTTAATTGAGTGACTTTAGTTTTACTGGGCAGGAGGGGAATGTTAGGCTGTAATAAAAGGAAAAGAAGACAGAACTCTGGACAGCACAAGTGATGTAGTCATCCTGTTTTTATTTGTTTGTTCGTATGAACTGCATACTGTGGAATCTCTCTTCATCAAATCTACTACAGTTTGTGCCCAATGGTGCTTCCCAGACTGCTACACAGAGAATCCTATTGGCTATTTTGGATCAAACTGGCCAAGTGGACTAAGAAGATATCGGTCAAATCTAGGTCAGATCATGCTTCCAGCACTAAAAGTCTTCTCTTTTTTTCCAAGAGAGCCCATCTTCAAAAGGGTATGTGTTATCCTCAGTTGAGTGGTGTAACTGTGTTTATACCTGTCAAAACACCTTTCATTCAGACTTTCTATTCTGACCTTGTCCATTCAAAAAGATTTGAATCTGAAACAAGTAAATAAACCCAAACTTTAACCAAACAATCACAACCTTAACTGAGTCGTGTTTGTTCCCCAAGCCCCCCAAAGTTAAGCATGTTTTATGAAAGATAAACACAAGCACCACTCAAGTCCTCAAATTAGAGGACTTGAGGTCTCTTGCAGTGTGTGAAAAACTCCCAAATTATTGTGAAATTTAAGCTGTACAATACTAAAGAGGAAAACTAAGTTCAGGAAGCAGTGTTTTACACCAAAGAAACTTCAAGCACCAAGGTCAAAACACAAAATGGTTTCAAACTGTAACAAATCTCGAGTGGGTCGCTCCGCCAACACTGCAGCGACGACAGCGCGGCACACTCAGGGACAATGAGATGTCATTTATAGAATTGCACTTTCAGACAGCGAAGAAGAAATGATGCTGTAGCTCTGGCCTGCACTTCACCAATGACCCTTTTCTCACACACAACTCCGAGTTGGGCACAAACATTTACAAGCCACCATTATAAGCACAGCCTTCAATTCTAGCCAAACCATGGGCTATAAATCTGTCAGCGTGAAGGTGAACATTAGGAGCTGCTAGTATCTCTGAGGACAGTCTGAGGGCCATTTGAGCAAATACATAAAGCAAACTGTTGTGTTACCACCAAAATATGACTGGATCTCACTCCACTTTCACTCAATGTAAGTGTCATAAAAAGAACATATCAGTCTCTATAGACAGTTTATTGTCCAAAAACATTCAAAGTGTTTGTAGCTACAGGACAAACTGTCTGTTACCAGTCTGTCAAAGGATGCTATAATAAAGTAGATTTCACATTTGGTCCTATTGCGAATGCTAAAAATAACTCCTTTTAAGTTTCTGTCTTAGTTTCAATGGAAGAATGGTATGTCTTATTGGAGCTGGTGCCATTGACAGCTTGATGGGAATAAGTGTCAGTGTAAACCAATGATACAAACCATAACTATGAGAATGAATTCAAAAACATTTATTTGACAAATTTTAGTTTGATGCCATCATGTGAGATTGAGTAATAACAATCAAAATGTGGTGAAAATAGCTGCTGTAAATGCACATTTAAACTTTGATTTGTTGTCTAAAAAGTTGACATATTAATCTTTATCTAAATCTAAATACCAGTGTGGCCCCATAAACCTTCATATTGTTTACTTTATAAATTAAGCTCACATTTAGACTTTTTCCTTGATGCTGTTACATAAGTGCTGTAAACAGTGATTGTTCCATAAAAGGTATATTTTAAAGGCTATAAATTCTCATTTCCACATAGAGTCCTCAATAATCCACTATAAAAGAAAAGGCTCAAAGAAGAAGAAGAAAATGTTTAGAGCACATTTTGTACTTGTAAGTAACTCAATGTGCTTTACAGAAATGACATAAAAGTTTTAGCAAATAACAAACTTAGATGAAAGAAAAATAGAATTAAACAAAATAAACCAAAAACAAACAAAAAAACTAAAGTAAATTATAGCAGTATGTAAAATGCACAACATAAACAGGTGTATTACAGTTGTTGTTATTAAACAAGTGAGAAAAGGTGTGCTATTCTTAATAAGCAGGTGACCATAAGCTTTCTGTCACAAAGTGATTCTCATGACATTGCACAGTGTGACATGAGCAATCTCACAGTTGTTCCTCAAAAATGCTAGCAAAAATATGACCAGATAGAACTGCTCCACAGAACAAGTCTGCTCCACAGGACCATCTGGGAAGGCTCCTGTTGAAAACGTTTGTAAAAGGGCAGGTGCTTTCAATAAATAAAATCTAAAATGTAGCCGAGCAGAGACTAAACATAACTTTTTAAGTAGTTAGTTAATGAAAACCTATTAGAATAATGATTGAACAAGGATTTTAATGTTTAGATGCAACAGCTTGTTCACATGACGTCTGCCTTTGTAAAGACCACAAACAGAATAAAGTCAGTCCAAACTTGAAACGCTAGAATAAGTCCAACTAATTCTCTGTTCAATTCAGTCAGTCTGCATAATTGTTAATTAAACAGACGCTGAAATCTGTGAAGGCTCCCGTCCGTCTGAGGCCAGTCTACAGGCCATTCCCAAGTGCCAGGATCCTTCCTTGGGAGGACTCTTCTGGAGGAAAACCACCTGCTGAAAATGTGTTCCATTTGGTTTCAAACTCCACCTCCTCCCAAGGACTGAGTCCTCCGTTTGGCTAAAATACCCAGGATGCATCTGTGGATCCTTTGTTGTCTTTCCCTATCCACAATGCACCACAAGTGTTTTACAAAAAAAAGGCATTAGAAGAGAAAGTGTGGCTCAAAGCGGACAATTTTCAGTGTGTAGATTTGCTGTGTTCATGTTGTTTTTTTTTTTTTTAACATTTGCTTAATATACCAGTGCAGATCAGTTTTATTTTTGAATTTATATATATATGGTTGTTGTGTCAGCATTTTTATAGAGTTTTTGAGTCATCATGCATGACATACCAAGCTGCTCTTGTTTTACAAAAAATACATATGACTTTAAATAAATAAAGTAAATATTAGCGAAAGTAACTATTCAGCTCCACAAATGTTTTTGTCTTTTTTTCCTGAGCTATGGATCAACACACCAGACTGTAATTATAAAAATAATCTTTAGGTTTTTTATTGTATTATTTTTTGTTAAGAATTTATAATTTATAATTTTTTTGCTTAACATTGTATTTTATATCATAGTCAAATATTTAATGAGCAATAACAAAAAACAACATATAACAAAAATTAAGCATTGATGTATTTTGTTTAGAGAATAAAATACAGTGACAAAACTGTGGCGGGCTTTTGATAATGCAGCTTTAAAGCCTGTTTATCAAAGCGTAACTTTTAGTTAATATTTTTAAAACCATTTAAACATTAATTGTATTATTATTTTTTGTCTTTGGTTATGGTTATAGGATTGCAGTTACAATTCTCTCTTTTTTCCCTTTAGTTACAGATAAAAGTTTACAGTTTACGTTTACAATGTATTAATTAATAATTCAGGTCATGTCTGGAAATGAGTTAACAATCAGTGCTGCTTTGGCGTGGACTCACTGAGCTTTGAGAGGGTAGAGTTCATAGGGCAGGGGTCATCAACTAAATTTGCTTGGGGGCCAGAAATACATATCTTTGCTTTTTAATTTTATTTGGTTTCTTTACTGTTAAATATATTTTCTTGTTTTTCTTTTTGACTGAAAACCTTTTGAAAACAATTTTCCCTTCATCTTTTCTGATTTTGGTAATGCCTGGCTCCAGACTAACTTTTTTTGTCATCGTCACAAAAGCCAGTTCCAACTGTCCTGAAGTGAAGTGAATGTCCACTGTCCCCATTTATTTAAAATACAGGCTAATGTTTGTTCATATATATAAATAAACTTAAACTTAGATAAAATCCATGTTGAGAGAGTAAAGCTCAGCCTCAGACTCATTAAGCACCCGTCGTTAAGTCCGTGGAACTGACTCGGCCTGGATAGACCTCAGCAGGAGAGAGACAGAGGGTGAGCGAGTGAACGCCTTTGCTAAAGTGGATTTAAAACTATTTCCATTGTGCAAAGTTTAAAACTGTGCTGATATTGTGCATGTCCACCTCCTAAACTGACTCACAGTGACAGGAGGGAGGTGTGTGCTTCGCCCCAAGCCGTCCCAAGGAGCGAGCATTGTGGCCCATCCCTAGGCTGGGGGCCAGTTATAAAGCTGTGGGGGCCTGATGTGGCCCTAGGGCTGGGAGTTGATGATCACTGTCATAAGGACACAGCGTTCATATGAGAAGCACTCCCCATATGTTTATGTTGTTGTTGTCTGCGTGTCATGGTGATGTGTGACATGTGGCGGCTATAAAAATAATCCAGACAAAAGGTCATGTTCAGCTTGCCAAAATAAACTTAATTACACAAATAATGTGAGAACCCCGCAGAGGTTTAGCCAATCTATATGTCAATGAGAGCGCCAGATAAGATGCAGGAGGTGGTAACTAAGGAGAAAACGCAGCTTGTAACACGGTACTCTTATGCCATATGATATGTCTTTTCCAGTAATTACCGTAGCACGCTTGCATCTCTGTTTGAAATGTGAGCATTGTCTGTCAGTGATAACACTCGCTCTGTGCCAGATGGCTGAGGGCGTGTGGTCCGGCTTCACACTTCTTTAGAGAGAGAGGCAGAAGCAGGTATTAGCCTCTCTGTGCTGTTGGGAAGATGGTTCACCTACTGTTGATGTTGCTATTGCCCCACTGTAAAAACAAAACAATGCATTCTTAGGGCAAAGTATTCTTTCTTGTAACGAACACTGATTAGACCCTGTAGCCTAAACTATGTAGACCAATCGAGTTTATCACAGACCCCAATGTTAAATCACTGTTTATGGAAGCAGGTTTGGGCAGTGGGTTGGACATAAACTGTATTAATTCCCCAGGATTAGCCACATGGAGAGTTCAAGACCTGAGATTCGCCTTCTGGTGGTAAAGTTAAGACATTAATTTATTTTTAACATAATTTTAATTTAGTCTTAAGCTTAATAGAAAGTGACTGTCGACATAAAGCATTAGAACAAAAGATAAATAGTAGGTGACACATCATACACCTGGCATAGTTATTGACTTCCCAAACGTCTCCCTTCTGGAAAGACCGGTCTAAAATGAGGCATGGTCTGATGCCTTTGCAGTTGGAACAGCATTCAGCCAATGACTATTAAGACATTTTAACATGAAAAAGTGTATAGAGCTATAAACCAATATTTGGAGGTAATAATCTTATTGTAAAATATGAATGATTATTTACATTAATAATTATTCCTATTACCAATGTAATAATATTAATAAGGTGCATCTCCACCTGCACATCAGTGTTTGCATGTTTAGTAGATTGTATCCAAAATGCCCACAAAAAACCTCACAAATAAAAAAATGGAAGTAATCAGTAATGCATCTACTATAGGTTGACTGTAAAAGTAAGCCTTATTGTAATGGCTGCTTTGCAGACCTGGTAGACCAAATACCTATAAATAAATTACCTAAGGGACACATGACTCGTCTCAGCTCCATGTTATTCCCTTTACTCTCTACACTTTGCACTTTTTTCTAGCTTCTTTCTTATCTGTTAAATAAAGCCAAAATAACTCAAAAGTTTATAGCTTCTGTAACATCTGTAAAATATCAGAAATTTGTAATAATAACCTGGTAAATAACAAAGTTCAGCCTCTTTACACTGTGCACCAACCTCTGGACACACCCTAAAAGTGAAAGTAATCATTAAAACCTGGACCAGAAATAGAAAGATTAGGAAGTGTAAGCTTTAGGAATGGACCTGGACCGCTCTGGTGACATGGTAAATGCTCTGCCAAGTGAGCTGCTGAAGTCACACCAGGATAGAAGATCACATATGACTCTATTTGTGTGTTGCAATGTAACAGCTTTGTATTCAAAATTAGCTTTATTCATTTTAGTTAATGTCTTTTTGTCACAATGATATCAAAAGAACTCATAAATAGGCAACAAATATATACAGCTTTATCTCGTCAACATAGGATGCCTTGGGGACGATAGCGACTCTGACTTCCATATATTATGTTTTGTGAATGAGAACTGGCTGTGAGGAGATAAAGATCCTGGGCACCGTCACAGCTGTAGTTTGTTTTGTGAAGGAACAAGATAAGAGCGTCTAACTCTAGATAAACACACAGTGAGACGAGCCAAGCTATTAGTTAAACTGTGCCTTTGTGGAAATACATCTTCCTTGTGTTCTCCTGCTGCTGTTCAGTGGAGACTGCCAACTCCACTGCATCGACTTTGATTGAGGAAATGTGCTGATAAATACTAAAGTTTGAGAGTAAATTGTTCTTGTAATAATGAGTTTGTCTGTGGTTGTTTGTCCAGGATGAGTGAGCAATACTGCAGACCGGAAGCAGAGGGCTCTTCTCGTTGCGGTGCTTGTGATCGGTGTCTGGGACATGTTACTACCAACAGAGGGCTCCTCAGGTGAGTCTCACAACACAGTAATGTCTGCTTTCATAAACCATCACTTCAAATTCCCTCTTTGGAGAACAGGAAAACAAGTTTGTTAATTTAGCAGAATTACTTTACAGAATTACAGCATAAAATAAGGCCCAATCCCAATTCTACCCCTTAGCCCTTGTTTTGTGCGTTCACAAGACAAAGGGGTGTTGTCAATGCTCATTTGGATCAAGGGAAAAGGGTAAGTGGTAGAGGGTACACCTTTAAACAGAGATTTTGGAGGGCCACACTTGAAACAATGTCCCAGCATGCATGCTGGGACATTGTGCTGCGGAGTTGTGAAAAATGTAACTAATTTAGAAAAAATAAAGATTTTAAAATTACAACAGTGCTGTTTTATGTTCCTTTAATCTTGAACTTGTTTATGCACGTTAGCCCGTGTTAGCCTCACGTTAGTTTCACATCGACAGGTCACAGTCTTGTATTTGCAGAATTTTTGTTTACTTTTTATTTGCTATTGTATAACACGGCTATCTGTTTTTCTGCCAATATAAATTAATATTTATTGTTGATTTTGTGCTCATCCTTCAGTGTCTTGTGTCGGTGACAGAATAAATAGCAGCTGATACTGTTCAGAGCAAGACTCAAGTCAAAATACAATAAACTGTTCAGACGCTGTCTGATGATGACGGATGTATTATTAGACCTTATCGTAACATTATGTAGTTTATTAAAATATACTGTCTATAGCCTAATTATGAAGACTTATTATAATATGACATTACACGTATATTTTACACCTTTCTTTGGAGGAATAAGGGGTTGATGCCTAAGTCTGCTTTCAGCTGTAAAACATGTTAGTGGACTAAATAGTAATACAAGGAAAGACAATTCAGTTTAACAATTTAAGTTAAACACATTAATTATAGACTCTTTGAATTTGTTTATTTTGGGAGAATAGCCATTTAAAGCTTCATAACATTTAAATGCAAGGAGCTATACACACACTCCTTTGGTCATTCCTGCTAATCTCTACATTTCTCATTAAATTTATATTTGTCTCTCAAACTTATCACAAGTACCACCTAAAAATATACCAGTTCAAAATCAGACACAAAAGTTAAAAGCCAGTAAAATCATAATAACTTAATCATCAGACATGCCTCTTGTGACATGCAAAGAAATGAAATACCTTGGTCAATTTTTAACAGACAGGTAGACCTGTTAAAGAGATATTCAGAGACAGCAAACTATGTCAATGCACAGGGCAATATGTTGATTAGTAACTTTAGTGCTCTTCTAGTGTTAAATGTTCTCTTTTTAGAGTTTTCTGTACACCACTGTATACAGCTCATCTCTGGTGGAACTACAGAAGAAGTAGTTTACGTAAACTCATTGTGGCCTACAGCAATGCTTTTAGATTATTGCTCAAGGTCTCAAGATGGCACAGTGCCAGCCAACTGTTTGTGAACTCTCAAATACCCACATATGAGGCACTGCAAGGACAATTAATGTTTTAATTTATGAGTTAGCTGGAAGAGTCTGAAAACTCCATTATAGAGTCTCTGACTAACACAGCACTGAGCTGCTACAGATACACATCTGAACTGGGGAAAAAATGGATTCAGAGGCTTCATATTAAACTTCATATAATGGACCTAACAGTATTCTAACACTATATATATATATAACTTTGTCCTTTAATCTCCGGGTGGTCTTATCCTTAGTGCTCAGGTCCTCTACCAGAGGCCTGGGAGCTTGAGGGTTCTGCGCAGTATCTTTGCTGTTCCTAGTACTGCACTTTTCTGGACCGAGATGTCTGGTGTTCTTCCTGGGATCTGCTGTAGCCACTCTTCCAGTTTGGGGGTCACTGCCCGAGTGCTCCGATAACCACGGGCACCACTGTGGCCTTCACCTTCCAAGCTTTTTCCAACTCTTTCTGAGCCCTTGGTATTTCTTTAGTTTCTCCTGTTGTTATCATTATTGTCACGTCAACCACAACGACTTTCCTCTGCTGTTTGTCCACCACCACGATGTCTGGTTGGTTCACCATTACCATTCTGTCAGTCTGGAATCTGGAAGTCCCACAGGATCTTGGCTCGGTCATTCTCTACCACCTTTGGAGGTGTTTCCCACTTTGACCTCAGGGTTTTCAGTGACGTACTCCGTACAGATGTTCCTGTACACTATGCCAGCCACTCTGGTTATGGCGCTCATGTATGCTTTCCTGCCAGCATCTTACACCCTGCAGTTATGTGCTGAATTGTTTCAGGGATCCTCTTTGCACAGCCTACACCTTGGGTCTTGTCTGGTGTGGTAGATCTGGGCCTCTATTGCTCTTGCGCTCATGGCCTGTTCCTGTGCAGCCATGATGAGTGCCTCTGAAAAAAAAAAAATATATATATATATATATATAAAGATAGGCTGCATAGTGTGGCTTATAATCTTTGTTTTGTCCTTATGTATAATTGTAATATGATCCTCATGAAACTAGTTTCCCTTTGTGGACCAATAAAGTCTATCTATCTATCTGGGCTGTCCTTCAGTCCGACCTGCTCCAGCCATTGGTAGGATTTCTTGATATCAGCCACTTCAGATATGTTCCGGTGGTACATCCCATGTAGGGGTTTGTCCTCCCATGATGGTCCCTCCTCCAGCTCCTCTTCCGCTGCTCCCCATTGCCTGAGACATTCACTGAGCACGTAATCTGTTGGGGCCTTATCTTTGATGTACTTGTGGATCTTGGATGTTTCATCCTGGATAGTGGCTCTCACACTCACTAGTCCACGGCTGCCTTCCTTACAGCTAGCGTACAGTCTCAGGGTGCTGGATTTGGAATGGAACTCTCCATACATGGTGAGGAGCTTTCGTGTCTTAACGTCTGTGGTCTGTATCTCTTCCTTTGGCCACCTTATTATTCCCGCAGGGTATCTGATCACTGGCAGGGCGTAGCTGTTTATTTCCTGTGCCTTGTTCTTTCCATTGAGCTGACTTCTTAGGACTTGCCTTACTCGTTGGAGGTATTTGGCAGTTGCTGTTTTAATTGTTACCTCTTCAAGGTTGCTATTTGCCTGTGGTATTCCAAGGTACTTGTAACCATCCTCAATGTCTGCTATTGTTCCTTCTGGGAGTGAGACTCCTTCTGTGTGGACTACCTTCCCTCTCTTTGTCACCATTCGACTACACTTCTCAAGCCGAATGACATCCCAATGTCAGAGCTGTAGATCCTGGTGGTGTGGATCAGTGAGTCGATGTCCCGCTCGTTCTTAGCGTATAGCTTGATGTCATCCATGTAGAGTAGGTGACCGATGATGGCCCCATTCCTAAGTTGGTATCCATATATATATATATATATATATATATATATATATATATATATATATATATATATATATATATATATATATATATATATATGGATATATATTTATATATATATTTATATTTATATATATTTATATTTATATATACAGTATATTTATATATATCATCTTGCTGTGGATCAACTTTGTGAGTCTGAAATAAAGATTGACTTGAATTTATAGCTACCTTTATAGACATTGTGATACTTTTTGCCGGCCACCACCGAGTTAGTATCACTCTGTAAAATTAGTGGAACCTGTAACACAGTTTGAGAACCTCTAGTCTATAACACAACATGCAATTCAGAACCATATAAACAAAAGTATACTGCAAGACATCTTTGCAAACAGAAACCCCTGAACATATTAAATATTAATACAAAATAGCTAATAAAAGGAAACTGGGCAGAAGTTGTAAAAGGTTAATATGTTGAGCACATTATGTTGTCATGCATTATGTATTGTTACTTACATTAGTACATTAAAATTATTTTTTTATAGAGATACTAAATGTGTCACTCTAAACTAATCTGTCTAATTGGGAAAGCTAAATGTCACGTAATCTTTAGATTTATGTAAACGTCCTGACTTACACATTATGAAGGTGGTTCAAGGCACACACACACAGCAAATTGATGTTGTATGATTTTGTTTGTGTCACAAAACACTCTTCTTTTATCACAGAAAAATGTTGCAGACATAAACAGTTGCTCCCTGAGAAAGTCCCTTTTTATTACAGGTAAACATCATAAAAAAGTTCTGCAATTTCAACGCCTGAGAGAACTTTGTACACACACAAATGCGATGACATCCTGGGCTTGTCGATAATTTACTGTAGGAGCACTGCACACAGGGAACTGGCTCGGAGCTGTGTGGGCAGCTGGAGGGCCTTATGAGGTGCCTCCATCCCTCTATTCACTGTCTTCTATAGGAACCAGATGCTCTTGTGTAGGATTGGTGCATTTTGCTCATGAAGGCTCTCTCAAATCTAAAAAAATGAATGCTAAATGCTCTTACTGCGATGCATCTTCAAGCTTGCTATGTTGAAGTTGGCACAGGAAGAACATCTTTATTTGTTTCTTTAGCATTACAATGAGGATATGCATGCTTTAAGTGTATGCCCCTGTACACATTTGCATCCAAAAAGTGAACTGCATAAACTCAAAGCACATTTCCAATGTAATGTCTGGGTAACACTATATAAAAATCTCAATCTAAAATGAATTACTACCAAGTCAACAGTGATTTTGTTTGACATAACTTTACAAATACTGGTTAACATACTGACCAAAGCTATAGAATGTATGCTATTGATGTAAATATTGCTCAGACGCCAAGTAAATTAGGCTTGTATTTTTCTACTGTCTCCCAATTAATGAAAAGGCTCTGTCCATCTGATATTACCTAATTTGTAGACTTTTTCCCCAGTTTCAGTTTGGTAGAAATCCTGTTGGATGAGTTATTGCTGTTATTCTAAAATGGGGTGGGCTTCATTTGACTGCCACTGGTGCTGCCCTCTGGAAATCCAGCTCTACAGAGACCAGACTGTTTTATGTATACGATAGAAACAGAATTAGGAATGCTGGCCAGACAACCTCAACCAACAAAATGGTGATATTGTCGGACCTTTACTCATCTGAAAAAGTTGAGTAACTGTGGGTATCAATGTTGAGAAGCACTGACTACTGTGGCCATCAAATTTATGTGTTTTCTATTTCTGTAATTTGCCATTTCCTACAGTTTACTGATGTTTTACTTTTTAGAGCATTCAAGTTTGCTATTTTCCATTGCTATATGCAATTTTTGTTGACTTTTTTATACTTTTATTGCAAGTCAAGGTACATTACTCATGAAACACTGACCTGTTAATAAAGAGTTTTAGAAAAAGTTATTTTTTGTGAAAAACCAAGGAACATATTTGCACAAAACCGTAAATTTGTTGTTATATTATGCAATCACCTCATTTCCTGAGTCTTTTTTTTTATATAATGCCACCAATTGCCCAAAAAATAGGAAACTTAAATTTGCATTCATCTATAACAATGTCTGAAAATTGTACATTAAATGTGAACAATAGGGTTGTATAAGAGCATGTTGAATAACAGCTTTGACGCAGACACTTCAGAGGTGCCAATGAAAGCAGGTGCATTAAAATTATTGTCGAGTCGTCAATGGTAAAGCCCAGGGAGATCAATTATGGCAAGTCAGCAACATTACTGAAGAGGCGTTCTACCTCTGGTTGTCCCGCTGATAATACCAAGCCTCTATCAGGTAATTGGTGGTGTACCACAGCAGCACTGCAGCCGGACTGGCAGACCTACATTTATAAGCGCGATGGACAATGTGCGTACCTTTGTCGACCAATTAGATGGGAGCATGATACTTTGAAGTCCTTGATTGGCAGAGAT
>JALDNG010003151.1:0-30746 GCA_024349245.1 Neodontobutis hainanensis | reverse complement strand
GCGCGTCTACAGTCTGTACTACTGCATCTCTACAGTCTATTCTTCTGCACATTGTCAGTCTGTTCTACTGGATGTTTAAAGTCTGTTCTAATGCTCGTCTACAGTCAGTTTTACAGTCTGTTCTAATGCAAGTCTATAGTCTGTTTTACTACTCATCTACGGTCTGTTCTTTTGCAGGTCTACAGTCTGTTCTAATAAACGTCTACAGTCTGTTCTACTGCACATCTACAGTCTGTTCTAAAAAGTCTACAGTCTGTACTACTGCACATCTACAGTTTGTACTAAAGCTTGTCTAGAGTGTTTTCTAATACTAATATACAGTCTGTTCTAATGCTCGTCTACAGTCAGAAATACTGCACCTTTTACAATCTGTTCTAAAGCATGTGCAGAGTGTTTTCTAAAACTCATATAGAGTCTGTTCTAATGATCATCTACAGTCTGAACTACTACACCTCTACAGTCTGTTCTAAAGTTCATCTACAGTCTTTTATAAAGCCAATCTAGAGTCTGTACTACTGCTGCTCTAAAGTCTGTTCAACTGCACGTCTACAGTCAGTCTGGTCTACTGCACATCTACAGTTTGTTTTAATGCTCCTCTACAGTCTGTACTACTGCACCTCTACAGTCTGTTCTAAAGCATGTTTACAGTGTTTTCTAATACTCATATACAGTCTGTTCTAATGTTCGTCTACAGTCGGAACTACTGCACCTCTACATTTTGTTATAAAGCATATCTAGAGTGTTTTCTAATACTTATATAGAGTCTGTTCTACTGGACGTTTATAGCCTGTTCTAATGCTTGTCTATAGTCTAGAGTCTGTACTTCTGCTGCTCTGAAGTCTGCTCAACTGCACGTGTACTGTCTGTTCACCTGCACCTCTACAGTCTGTTCTAATGCCAGTTTACAGTCTGTACTACTGCTCTACTACAGTCTCGTCCACTGCATGTTTACAGTCTGTTTTACTGCACATCAACAGTCTGTTCTAATGTACATCTACTGTCTGTTCTAATGCAAGCCTACAGTCTGTAATACTGCTCATCTACAGTCTGTTCTACTGCACGTCTACAGTCTGTTCTAATGCACATCTACAGTCTGTTCTAATGTAAGTCTACAGTCTGTACTACTGCTCATCTACAGTCTGTTCTACTGCACGTCTACAGTCTGTTCTAATGCACATCTACAGTCTGTTCTAATGTAAGTCTACAGTCTGTACTACTGCTCATCTACAGTCTGTTCTACTACACGTGTACAGTCTGTTCTAATAAACGTCTAAAGTCTTTTCTTCTGCACATCTACAGTCTGTTCTAACTGCACATCCACAGTCTGTTCTAATGTAAGTCTACAATCTGTACTACTGCTCATCTGTACTCTGTTCTAATGCTCGTCTACAGTCTGAACTACTGCAGCTCTACAGTCTATTCTAAAGCATGTCTAGAGTGTTTTCTAATACTCATATACAGTCTGTTCTAATGGTTGTCTACAGTCTGTACTACTGCATCTCTACAGTCTATTCTTCTGCACATTGTCAGTCTGTTCTACTGACGTTACAGTCTTTTCTAATTCTCATCTACAGTCTGTATTACTGCACCTCTACAGTCTGTTCTAAAGCATGTTTAGAGTGTTTTCCAATACTCATATACAGTCTGTTCTAATGTTCGTCTACAGTCGGAACTACTGCACCTCTACATTTTGTTATAAAGCATATCTAGAGTGTTTTCTAATACTTATATAGAGTCTGTTCTACTGGACGTTTATAGCCTGTTCTAATGCTTGTCTATAGTCAGTTCTAAAGCCAATCTAGAGTCTGTACTACTGCTGCTCTGAAGTCTGCTCAACTGCACGTGTACTGTCTGTTCACCTGCACCTCTACAGTCTGTTCTAATGCCAGTTTACACAGCTGTTCAAAGTAGCTTACTTCTTGCCAGCCTGCCAACAAAAGGAAGTTGCCTCGCTTTTATTTTTGAAGATTTCCTGCCTGCTAAGAGTTAGCTTGACTAAAATCTAACTTTCTCGAGCAAGTTTAAGCCAGCAACACAGCCGCTAAACCTTCTCCAGTGGACTTTGCAATAACTTTGAAAGACTCAATTTTACTCGGTGTATGACGCTGATGCTAAAAGGCTTGGCTAGTTGTGACAGTAACGAGGCGCTTTTGAATCTCCGGGCCCACGGCAGCCCCTCTGGAGAGTGGAAACAGCAGGCCATCCTGGAGGCGACAAAGCGTCATCGGTTGCGACAGGGTTCGGACAACCTCTAGACCTCTATAAGATCTGAGACCAATCACGACCCCCAGGGTGAGTCTAAACGTTAGTTACACAAGTTTGGCGTCTAACTGTCTAAACATAACAGCCTTGGCCTCAGAAACCGTCATCGAACCCCTTTAAACGCTCCGTAACAGCCCCTCATCTAATAATAGAGTTAATAATCAATAGGCATACTTTCTTTTGTTTCACAAAATCCTCTGAAAGTAAAGTGTTTTATCGTTCTTTGATTTACCCATTCATGTGTCAATAATTATCCCTTTGTGTCATTTCCCTGTCATTATTCACTGTTTAAATTTTTATAATCTTTAATAAAACCCCATAAAGACATTTACTGTTTCAATGTTTAATTCATTAATTTTAGCGAAGAATTTACTTCCTTTAGATTAATGAGACTAGACTAAACAGTTTCTCTGGATCTGTTCAAAACTAGAGTGGTGCCCGAAAGAAATTAATATTTTGATAAGCAAAATATTAATTATTAATTTCCATAATTAATATTTATATTAATTATTAATTAATAAGACCATATTCCCTACATATTATTTTTGACGCTTGCGTGAGCCTCGGAAGAATTTTCTTGATTAAACATTAGAATCACTCAATATCCAAAGTCTTTACAAAATTGCTGTCCACTGAAAGCTGTGCCTTTGTTGTGCTGTTGCTTAGCAATGCGTTTAACCGCGTGTGTGTGTGTGTGTGTGTGTGAGAGTTGTGCTTTTGTTTGTTAAGTGTGAGCGCTGTCGAAATTGCTAATTCAAATCGTACCAGCTGGACTGATATTATTTTGAATTACAATTAGTATTGTACGTACATTTATGGCCAGAGCATTAATCAAGTACTTGTTAAAAGTTGCTTAGAGTCTGTTACAAAGCTTAGAGACTCTGCAAATTGCATGCATGTTAAACACACGAGACAAAGTGTGTAACTTCATATGGGCCCGAGACAAAAAGCTAACTACTGTGCTACGCCAGAGTTAAGTTAAAATTGTCTCTTACAAGTTGAAAAAATTGCCGTTAATCGGAATTTTATGAGAAAACTTGTCTTGCCTAAGGCTTATGAGCCTGGGTGTATTTTGAATGGATTAAAAAAAAACCCGTGCTGTAGGCCTTCACAGACTAGCTAACTGTGAAAACCCTCCCCCTAAAAGCCACGTGGGCTGCCGTGCGTTTTGTCTAAAAACGTGGTTTGAGCCTGCTGTAAATGTGCTTGTGTTTAAAACGTGGCCTTGTACCTGCCTTGTACAAAGCGCTGCTGTGTTTAAACCGCGGGTTTAACAAGTTGTAGACGCGTCCCAAGTCAGTCTCTGACTGGAGCTAAAAACAAACTTTGCCCCGGCACCCTCAAAGGGGCGTGCCGGAGACTTCATTTCGAAGCCAGAGACTCACGAGAGTCTCTATCGCTAGCGGAAAGAAGTGGTAAAACCACTGACTCACGAGTCTTTATCTCCCCTAGCGGAAAGAAGTAGTAAAACCACAGACACAAGTTTCTACTGCCCTAGCGGAAGAGAAGTGCGAAACTTCTAAAAATCTCAGAGGAGCTCTACGTCTCTCTCTGGTGGTCACTCAACGGAATTACACTTTTCCTTAAAACAGTGACTAATTCAAGTTTAGAACTTAACAACTGAATAATTTAAGCTTTCATTGACACTGAAAAGCCTGATTGAATTAACATAAAAGTGAATTACTCTGCGTTATTAACAACTACTGAACTGCTATTAAGCTGTTTTTGTTTGTTGTTAATGCCTGTGTTTAACAACCTTGAATGCACAATAGGAGTTAACTAACAATTGTGACATTTTTAATGAACATTGCATCTGCTTTTGGAAAATCTTTGATGCTAACCCTGCATTTAATTTGATTGATTAATTTGTCTTGATTAACAATTTAAGACTTGTTTTGTGACTTTCCTATCTACACAGGATTTGTCAAATTGGAATGCTAATGCTAACAGCTTACTAACACTACGACAACCCTGCTGTTACGTCTGAACAGACTTAACCCTGCACGAATTTTGTCATAGCTGTAATTTAAAAGCTGATTACCTGCATGAATTGTTAGATTAAACCCACTGATTCTGCACTGTTAATTTTACAAATTAGCACTGTCAACCCTCATTAACATTCACACCACTAGGCTATTGCTACATAGTCACTGCTTAATACTAGCATAAGGTCATTTCACTCAGAAATAGACTTTATACCAACTTCCACTTCAACAATTCCTTCTCTTATTACTTTCAATCTGACTTATTTGACTTAATACCCCTTTTATTTTAATTTAATTGTAATTTTATTTTATTTTAAATAAAATAAAATGTTAACTTTAATTTTTATTCCTTCATTATTTTTTTTTATTATTTACACTTTTACTCAGATTTTCAAAAATCCTTTTACAGTCTGCTTGAGTTTCGCGCCTTCTTCGTAACACTCTACAAGTAGTAACTCTCTCCTTGCAGTTAAAACGTAATCTAACAATAACTCACTTTCTCAGAGAAACCCCATTTCTCAACAAGTCTGACTCACAGTCTACAGGTTCTGGTAGTCCCATCAAGCTTCTGGATCACTTAGACTAGGCTCTAAATGATTTAACAGAACAGGTGCTACCCCAATATGTTGACGAGATTCAAACCACACCTCCCAACGAGCTAGATTCAGTTCTTAGCTCCTTGATTAGCATTGCGCTAACCTATAAGCCAAAAGACAAGGATCTAACTAAGCTGTTAGGTCAAATGGCTACTGTTATGCGCGCAGCAGAAACACGCTGAGGATCTCCTGGCACGCAGCCACGAGAAAATCCAGGTCCAGAAACAGGACCTCGATATCAAGACATTGAATCAGGAACTCCAGCTGACCCAAGGAGCCCTGGAGAATTCTGAAAAACAGAACCAAGAGTTACAAACTCTTGCACAAACACTCCAAAGACAGAACCTGACTTTGAGGAGTTACACACCAAACTCCAGATAACTGAGGGGACCCTCAGTGACCTAAGGAACGAGCTGAGCGAAACAAGGTCTGCTCGTGACCTAGCAGAACTGCAGCTCAGTGACCATCGCAATGAGCACGATGCTATGCGAGAGGAACTCATCAAAGCAGGCAAAGTGCACAGCTGTCCGCGAATATGCTGGCACAGGAAGCTCGGCGGAGAGAGTCCCTGAGTGCACGGGTAGAGGCCCTCACTCAACAAGGTGACTTAGACCGCCAGCTTATTGAACAACTTCAGGCGTGCTTAACAGAAGCCGCCCAGATACAACCAGGTAACAAAACAGAGTTTAAAAGCACTCCGAACCAAGTGCTGGTTACACCGGCATACCAACCTGTTAAACCAAAGGAAAACTCCCAGGAGGAGCTACCTCACTAACTAATCTGATTTCTCGACCCTACCGCCTCGCTTGGGACGCAACGGAAAGAGGACCAACCGGTGCCGAGAGCCCGGCCGTCTTTCCGCGAGCTTCCACAGGTAGGCATTCGGATTACTTCGCACTACCAAAAGGTAGGCAATCGGACTTTGTCCACAACCAGCTTTGAAACAGAGACATCTGGACTACGGTCCCACTAACAGAGACTTTGACAAAATTGCGCGTCATATCACTCGCTTTGAGCCCCATCAAGCGTCTTACGTGAGTGCTTATCTTCGCGACATTGAATTCTACCTACAAAGAATACCCAATGTTACTGCTGCGGACAAAATCTTTCTGATAAAACTAACATCAAGCAGAGATGTTAGTAGCTTCATCGAACATCAACCTCCTGAGGTCCAAGCTGACTTTGATCTCCTTAGTCAGTCTCTCATGGTGGAATTCTCAGGCGTTACGGTAAATGTGGGTCTGACTGCCGCCTAATGATCAAACAGGCACGGCCAGAGTCCCCACAGCTATACTATCATCGGCTACGCAAAGCTTATTTCGGTCCACTCAATGAACCAAACATGGAGGAGGATAAAAACTTCAAAGCCCTCTTTGTGCAAAACCTCCATCCAACTACCAGCCATCATCTTGGCGTTTCTGCATGCCCACAAACGCAGACCAGCCACCAACCCGCGAGCTGGCAATGCGGGCATTCACTAAACAGAGGCTGAGGCAGACTAAAGCGTCAAAGCCAGACACTCTTGTCACCGTGGAGATCGGAGCCTAGCGCTCGAAGGAGCGCCGACCTCCAATCCAAATGGCCCAGGAGCCTCCGCTTTCCAGACAGGAAAGAGGGACCTCGACCACACAAAGAGAGCCGGGTCCACACCCGACCTGGCCTGAGCGTAAGTTCAAAGACCAGGGCCCTCAATGGAGACCTCGGTTCGAAAATAAATTTGAACCAATCCAAACCGTAACCAAAGGGGTCCTATCAAAACCGCGGACGACAGGAGAAACCATTATCGTCTGTCCCAAGACCAACGATCATCAGGTAGCTCACCTGTCAAGCGACAAAATCATGCAGAGAGGCCGAGCCCCTGAAACTGACTGATCGCGATAGCGAAGGAGTCTGACTACAGAGGAGGCTCGGGCCATAGAACGCATACTCAAAGCGAATGCGCGAAAAGTCCAAGGACAAGGCTGATCTGTATACGGTGGAGGCCTCTAAGGCCCCGATTCAGACACAGTCACAACCGATCCAAGTCGACTTAACACGCAACGAAAATACAGAGTCTACTGAAGGGAATGAACATCTCCCAGACCTGTACCTAGGCTCTGACGATCCAGAGCCACTCAATGACATTGTCCAGGACCCTAGCATGGACAACACGGAGGAAGTGATCCAGATCACAAATACCTCAGTCCGTCTAGCGCCGTCCAAGTGAACCCAAACATCGGGCTGTGCCATGACCACGCCACGACTATCGAATGTGAAACACCCTTTCACCAATTTCTGGGTCACCTAACTGAAAAGGGAGTAGCTCGAAAGCTTTATCTCTGTCTTGTTAGAAGACCACTTGACGCACAAAGCACTTCTCGACACAGCCGCTGACATCAGCCTAATTTCAGGCAACCTGTTCAGATCACCAGGCTATAGCGAGAAGATCCACAGGGACTTGAAGTCCCACCCGTGCTCTTTAGAAATAAGGCCTTACTCTGATGATCGGACGATCATCAACAAGGTAGAACCTTAGTCCAACTGACCATCGGACCCATGACACTGATACACCCAGTGTACGTGTCCCACCTTGACAATGTCCCACTTCTGATTGGAAAAGACATCCTCAATCGCTTTGAACCACTGATCAACTTCAAGCAGCTGAAGATTTGGGCCCAAGTGCGAGAACCACTTCCAATCTTACTGAATGAATCTCAGTGCTATGCGATTGATAGGGAATCACCAATCGGCAGGGTAGCCACTGACATCGCTGGTACAACAACCATGCAACCTCGGTGCGAACCAAACCCCTTTACATTGCGTGACAACTTCCTATGCACGCTGAAGGACCCATTAGCGATGACACCCCAGATTGTCAATGGCATCTCACTGGAAGCAACTCCAGTCGACAATGTCGTGATGGCCTTATGGGCTGACAAATCTGCCACCAGCCAGGAGCTGTTTAACACTCTAACGCAGATAAACCCGTGCCTGACCTTCATAAAGAAGCGCACTAGGTTCCCTGCTAACCCCACACCGACTCATGCGTTAACCGCCATCGGTCTATGCTCTGCCATCGATCGCGATGGAACAAAAGAGAACTGACCCACACGTTTGCTGTCATCCCTAATCTCTCACATTCAGTGTACATTGGGGCTGACATGCTAGTCAGACTCGGCGCACAAGTCGACACCATTAACAACGTTCTCTGGTCCCTGACTGGAGTGCGTAAAGAATCACTTTCACTGACCAAAGGAAACTTGAGATCGGGTCAAGCGATCCCGGCGTGTGTCAGGTAAGTAACGACTGCCATCTCACGATACCGCGCGTAACATCATGGACATACGTCTGAAAGCGTTTCCAGGACAACAAGTTAACTCTTCACAAGCGTTCTTCCAACCGTCGCCTCTGTTCGTTGAGTTAGGCTTGTCTGTCCAGGCAACACCCCTGGTCGAGCTCGACTCTCGATCAACACACGTGCTAGTGCAGAATCCTACTGCCAATAGCATTCTCGTCCCGAAGGCCACACCTTTAGGTTGGCTGATTGACACTAGGTTCCATGACTGTGAACTCAGAATCCCAGTCATAGGCGTATGCCACACTCACTCGCGACTGAACAACAGGAGA
Source organism: Neodontobutis hainanensis (assembly GCA_024349245.1). Taxonomy (NCBI): domain Eukaryota; kingdom Metazoa; phylum Chordata; class Actinopteri; order Gobiiformes; family Odontobutidae; genus Neodontobutis; species Neodontobutis hainanensis. The sequence continues at coordinate 22,297 of JALDNG010003151.1, read as the reverse complement.
CCGGAGTTGTCTACACAAAACCTTCCGGGGCAATCGCCATATACCCCTCACTTGTGGTCGATACCGACACTATCTGCAGGGTCGATCTGGCTGATGCTGAGGTAATGGTTGTACAGACAGGCTCCCTGCTCTCCCTCGATACAGACAAAGACCTGAACGATCAGGCAGACCTCATGGCAAAACAAGGGGCTCTAGACAAAGCTCTCTGGCAATTCCAGCCAGAAACCTCGTACGATCGACCCCTTCCCACCCAACCCACCCATTCTGTCTGTCTGGTTACCCGATCTAAGGCAACCGCAACCGGTGCCTCGGCTCTGACCCCTGCAGACCCATCAACTTCCTTTCTTTCTTTCTTTCACTGGTTCCGGCCTCGTTGCCCTTCAAGCAGCGGACTCGGCAATCCACAAACTTATGCTTTACCTTTCAGACCCGATGTCTAACCCCATCGTAGACACTGACTTTTCCTCCGACGCATATCTTACAAAGCTATGGGCGGTGCGCGCTCAACTCCACCTGCGTCATGGCTTGCTTGTCTACGTCTCTGACACCCTCACTTCACCTGCGTTCGTAGGGCCTCAGAGCCTAAGGGGGGTCATGCTAACGCACGCACATGACGCTCCTTTAGCAGGCCACAGAGGTGTCGCGCAACACATCAGGCACTTCAACAAGTGGCATACTGGCCACACATGCAAATGGCCGTGGCAGAATACATCAAAGGCTGCCTAGTATGCTGCCAATCTCAACCGACAAGACCACTCCATCGTGCACCCTTACAAAGAAGGGGCATTTCTTTCCGTGGTCTGACCTCCAAATCGATTGGATGGGACCCTGACTAAATCAACAAGGGGCAACAAATACATCCTAATGGTCACCTGTGCCTTCACTAAATGGGTGGAAGGACTTCCAGCCCCAAGCGACACGGCACAGACCACAGCCTTTCTACTCATGAACCACGTGTTCTCCAGATTCGGCTTACCCTGTAAGGTCGATTCTGACCCTTGGGACTCACTTCACCGCCGAGGTGATGGGACAACTGTGGCAAACCATGGGCAAAATTCCACGTCAGCCACCACCCCAGTCCTCAGGCCAAGTAGAAAGAGCAAACCGAAGCGGTGATCGACATCCTAAAGAAATATGTTGCATCTAATCACCGAGACTGGGGCGTCAAACTGAACTTGGTCCTGATGGCTATCAGAGCCACGGCACACACGGCGACCGGAGTCTCCCCGTTTGAGCTCATGACCGGTAGGCAGATGATGCTTCCCCTACACTTACTGTATCAGCCAGGAGAGGCTAACATCGCTACGGCCTATACCACACACCAGTACATGGCTGATCTCCAGGCACACCTGAGAATCACCTTCGCCTTTGCCCAGGAAAAACTAGGCAAAGGGCAGAAGGACGTAAGGTCTATTATGACCAAAAGTCATCTAGGGACGAACTACAGGTGGGAGACAAAGTGTGGTACTACATGTTCAGCCAACTCACTGGACAAACAAGAGGTGGTACCAACCGACTAACGCTGAAATTCCTCCCGCGTTGGGCGGGACCGTACACCATTGTCAACAAACTATCCCGGTGGTGTATCAGATAAAGATCACCAAAGGGAGAAAGGAACCCACTCTCAAGTGGATACACTGCAACCAGATAAAGTTGCACAAAACCCCATGGGATCTACAGGGGGGCGTTCACGCTCCCAAGTAGTCTTAAAGCGGATCCCTTAGCTCGCAGTAACCACTAACAACTAACCTCTAACCTCTAACTCTGATTTCCTAACTCTTTTCACCTTTCAGTGGTAACTGTGAGTAATTCAATAACTGTAACTGATAACTCTGGTTTTCCCTGTCAATGAATCAATTCTCGTTGCAACCGCCGCTGTGTGTACCTTTGCGTAACCTCGGGTGCTCACTGGCGAATACCGCTAACATTTCCACTGTAATAGACAAGTCTCGGAGTAACAGCAGCAACTCCAAGCGTTTAAAAAAACGTTGAAAGACACTGTGTCAGTGGTAAACACTCACAGTGAGACTCTAAAACCAACCAAACCAAACTGTAGACCATACACACACTCAAATGGTCGCCTTGCTGATAAATGACACGCTCATAGACATCAGCTCCTCAGTGGACAGCCGAGCAATGAGAAGAATTCTTTGAAGGATCACGCATAACCATTATGTCCCTTACATAATCACTATGTATATCCTTGTCCCTAAATGCATGCAAAGTCCCTCCAAGTTATGATCCTCCTAACATATTTTCTTTTATTATAAACACCTCCTAAACTTTAAACAAACTAAATGAGACAGCTCTCTCATTTCTTTATTTCACAATAAGTCCTTCTTTAAGTGATAAACTTAATCTATCTCCATTAGCAACGGATATAATACAAACCAAGTAAAGCCCCTTTACACTTGTATACTTTTCCTTAATCACGTTTGCATCATTACACCTGTTATGACGCCAAACTATGTGTTTAACGTGTGGCTTACTCCCTGGTCTGCAAGGATGTCGACACGGAAACTTGTGAAACCAGCTTCGTGTCGAAAGGGGGGACTGTAGCAGATCAGCCTCCAGAACGCCACACGGATTATAACATTTGTTTAATCACTTACAGACCTCCAAACTGTTTCACTAAGGGTCTTCAAGATTAACAACTGTTGTTTCACCATCGGCCTCCAGAGACAGGCCGTGAATGTAAATCTTGAGAAGAAGACATGCTAAACCCGTTTTCTTTCAGATAAAAGGACACCAACGTGTTTTGCCAAGGACAGGAAACTTATTAATGACTTTGTTTTGCTTTTATAAGAATTGGAACTTCTACCCAGCACCGTGTCAAAGGTGACACATGGAACATCACAGACTGCTAGGCGCCATGTCCAAAAGCCGTAAATCCTGTAGATAAGGTGTCCATCCAGCTTTCTCAAGAACACTTTATTCTAATCCTGATTGACAGTTGAAAATGTCTTTGATCATAGTTGTTCGGGCATGGTCAAACACTACCCCCTTTTGGTTTAACTGGACAAATGACTCTGCACTCAAGAAGGACATTTGGTGTTATTTCATTAAAGGACATTTTGTTATTTTATTACTTAGAAAGATTGTGAATGTACTAACAATTATACTGTTTGTTTCCAGGATGCAGAGTTTTACAAGTCAACTAATTCCTTCCATTCCTACAGAGTTACGTTTTATGTTAATAAAATGTAATGAATATATGTTTTTATAATAAGTCTGACAAATGTTTCTTTGCATAATCCTGCAAGTACGAATAAGTTTGTGTGTTTTACACCAAGGAAAATAGGGTGAAACAAAAGGAATGTTTAAGACTTAGTTTAAACATTTAAACTCCCCAAAGCAATGCCTTCCTCCGTAAGACACACCCTGTCAAAAGTGTTAAAAGTGACCGCTGGTCAAAAACACGCTCTCTCTGCACTACTCTCCGTCTCCTCTTCACTTCGCACTGGACCTCTTGTCCGTTCAGGGCCGTAGGCCTCGAACCTCTCACAAGCTCCGGACCTCGTGTAGCAGTAAATTTTCTTTGTACTTTAAAGCCTGCAAGTTTAGCTTGCGCGATAAAGTTTCCTTCACACAGCTGTTCAAAGTAGCTTACTTCCTGCCAGCCTGCCAACAAAAGGAAGTTGCCTCGCTTTTATTTTTGAAGATTTCCTGCCTGCTAAAGAGTTAGCTTGACTAAAATCTAACTTTCTCGAGCAAGTTTAAGCCAGCAACACAGCCGCTAAACCTTCTCCAGTGGACTTCGCAATAACTTTGAAAGACTCAATTTTACTCGTGTACGACGCTGATGCTAAAAGGCTTGGCTAGTTGTGACAGTAACGAGGCGCTTTTGAATCTCCGGGCCCACGGCAGCCCCTCTGGAGAGTGGAAACAGCAGGCCATCCTGGAGGCGACAAAGCGTCATCGGTTGCGACAGGGTTCGGACAACCTCTAGACCTCTCGCTAAGATCTGAGACCAATCACGACCCCCAGGGTGAGTCTAAACGTTAGTTACACAAGTTTGGCGTCTAACTGTCTAAACATAACAGCCTTGGCCTCAGAAACCGTCCATCGAACCCCTTTAAGCGCTCCGTAACAGCCCCTTATCTAATAATAGAGTTAATAATCAATAGGCCTACTTTCTTTTGTTTCACAAAATCCTCTGAAAGTAAAGTGTTTTATCGTTCTTTGATTTACCCATTCATGTGTCAATAATTATCCCTTTGTGTCATTTCCCTGTCATTATTCACTGTTTAAATTTTTATAATCTTTAATAAAACCCCATAAAGACATTTACTGTTTCAATGTTTAATTCATTAATTTTCAGAAGAATTTACTTCCTTTAGATTAATGAGACTAGACTAAACAGTTTCTCTGGATCTGTTCAAAACTAGAGTGGTGCCCGAAAGAAATTAATCTTTTGATAAGCAAAATATTAATTATTAATTTTCATAATTAATATTTATATTAATTATTAATTAATAAGACCATATTCCTACAGTCTACAGTCTGTTCTTCTGCACATCTACAGTCTGTTCTAACTGCACATCCACAGTCTGTTCTAATGTAAGTCTACAATCTGTACTACTGCTCATCTATACTCTGTTCTACTGCGTCTACAGTCTGTTCTTATAAACGTCTACAGTCTGTTATACTACACATCTACAGTCTCTACTACTGCACTTCTAAAGTCTGTTCTAATGCACATCTACAGTCTGTTCTAATGCTCGTCCACAGTCTGTACTACTGCATCTCTAGAGTCTATTCTTCTGCACATTGTCAGTCTCTTCTACTGGGCGTTTACAGTCTGTTCTAATGCTCGTCTACAGTCTTTACACGAGCATTAGAACAGACTGTACATGAGTATTAGAAAAGACTGTAGACATGCTTTAGAACAGAGTGTAGAGGTCCAGTAGTACAGACTCTAGACGACCATTAGAACAAACTGTAGATGTGCAGTAGAACAGACTTTAGAAGTACAGTAATACAGAAAGTTGACAATTATTAAAAGAGACGGTAGACGTGCAGTAGAACAGACTCTAGACAATAATTAGAACAGACTGTAGACATCCAGTAGAACAGACTGTAGATGTGCATTAGAGGAGACAGTAGACGTTTATTAAAACAGACTATAGTCATGCAGTAGAACAGACTGTAGAAGTACAATAGAACAGAATATAGAGGTGCAGTTGAAGAGACTGTAGACATGCAGTTGAACATACTTCAGAGCAGCAGTAGTACAGACTCTAGATTGGCTTTAGAACAGACTGTAGACGAGCATTAGAACAGACTGTAAACGTCCAGTAGAACAGACTGACAATGTGCAGAAGAATAGACTGTAGAGATGCACTAGTACAGACTGTAAACGCGCATTAGAACAGACTGTATATGAGTATTAGAAAACACTCTAGACATGCTTTAGAACAGACTGTAGAGGTGCAGTAGTTCAGACTATAGACTAGCATTAGAACAGACTATATATGAGTATTAGAAAATACTCTAGACATGCTTTAGAACAGACTGTAGAGGTGCAGTTGTTCAGACTATAGACGAGCATTAGAACAGACTGTAGATGTGCAGTAGAAGAGACTGTAGAGCTGCAGTATTATAGACTGTCGACAATTATTAGAAGGACTGTAGACGTGCAGTAGAGGACTGTAGACAATTATTAGAACAGACTGTAGACTTGCAGTAGAACAGACTGATGATGCTGCAGAAGAATAGACTTTAAAGGTGCATTACTACAGACTGTACACAGAAATAGAACAGACTGTATATGAGTATTAGAATAGACTGTAGACATGATTTTAGAACAGACTGTAGAGGTGCAGTAGTACAGACTCTAGACAAGTAGTAGTTCAGACTGTCGACTTGCATTAGAACAGACTGTAGATGTGCATTAGAACAGACTGTAGATGTACAATAGAACAGACTGTAGAGGTGCAGTTCAACAGACTGTAGGCGTGCAGTTGAACAGTCTTCAGAGCAGCAGTAGTACAGACTCTAGATTGGCTGTAGAACAGACTGTAGACGATCATTAGAATAGACTGTAAACGTCTAGTAGAACAGACTGTCAATGTGCAGAATAATAGATTCTAGAGGTGCAGTAGTACAGACTGTAGATGAGCATTAGATCAGACTGTATATGAGTATTAGAAAACACTGTAGACATGCTTTAGAACAGACTGTAGAGGTCTAGTTGTACAAACTGTAGACGAGCATTAGAACAGACTGTAGAGGAACAGTAGAACAAACTGTAGAGGTCGAGTAGTAAAGACTGTTATTGGGTAATAGAACAGACGATATTCGAGCAATAGAACAGACTATAGATGTGCAGTAGTATACACTTTAAGAAGTAGTAGTACAGAATGTAGACAATTATTAGAACAGACAGAAGGCGTGCAATAGAAAAGACTGTAGAAAGCATTAGAACAGACTGTAAAGCGTACAGTAGAACAGACTGACGATGTGCAGAAGAATAGACTGTAGTGGTGCAGTAGTACAGACTGTAGACGAGCATTAGAACAGACTGTATATGAGTATTAGAAAACACTGTAGACATGCTTTACAACAGACTGTAGAGGTGCCGTAGTTGACTATAGATGAGCATTAGAACAGACTGTATATGAGTATTAGAAAACACTAATAGAAATGCTTTACAACAGACTGTAGAGGTGCAGTAGAACAGACTGTAGACGTGCAGTAGAACAGACTGTAGTTGAGCAGTAGTACATACTGTATACTTGCATAGGAACAAACTGTAAATGTGCATTAGAACAGACTGTAGATGTGCAGTAAAACAGACTGTAGACTTGCAATAGAGCAGACTGAAGACGTGCAGTAGAACAGACTTAAGATGCGCTGTAGAACAGACTGTAAACATGAAGTAGAACAGACTGTAGACATGCATTAGAACAGACTGTAGATGTGCATTAGAACAGACTGTAGATGTGCAGTAAAACAGACCGTAGTTATGCAGTAGAACAGACTGCATTAGAGCAATAGTACAGACTGTAAACTGGCATTAGAACAGACTGTAGAGGTGCAGTTGTACAGACTGTAGATGTGCAGTAAAACAAACTGTAGATGAGCAGTAGTACAGACTGTAGACTTGCATTAGAACAGACTGTAGATGTCAAGTTCTGTGTGTTTTTAACTGACTACAGCTCTGCCCAAACTTAAAAACTGCTTTATCTCTGATGAATGCAAAGGACAACTCAAAACTGTTCTTTCTTTTTCTTTTTTTCCTAAAGATGATCGGGTGGAACAGAATAGGTTGATAACCTTTAAAATACACAAACCAAAGCAGAAATTAGTTGCAAATAAATCACAAATAACTCAATACCACTTCCTCAAATAGTAAATGTCAAACCAAACAGTCATTTTAATTAACCTATGGTCTCTAATTAAACTTATATAATTTAAACAATACACATGCTTAGAGTAATGTTCACATAAAGTATTCACTATTTGATTTAAATTGGACATTACAACCAAGCAAACAAAATCATACAAAAGTCTTAACTCAACACAAACAAACACACAGTCCACTTTTGTCCTACCAGTTGTGTCCTTGGATAATCAGGAGCTGTGGTCAAAGTTTCTTTTCCTCAGGAACAAGTGAGATGGCCAACTGGGCTTTTACCAAACATTTCAACTGCCATGCACTCTGTGTGTGCGCTGGTAATTATGGTCCCAAGAGCACTTCCTGGAAGTTGGTTCCATAACCTTTTGATGCGCGGTTGCCCACTGCAGTTTGGGAGTGCTCTTAGTAATTTGAGTAAAAATAGGCTGAGTGCTCAGGACAACTTGTACCTTGAATTGACATAACAGTAGATGTGCAGTAAAACAGACTGTAAACGTGCAGTAAAACAGACTGCAGTAGAGCAGAGGTACAGACTGTAAACTGGCATTAGAACAGACTGTTGAGATGCAGTTGAACAGACAGTAGACGTGCAGTTGAACAGACTGTAGATGTGCATTGGAACAGACTAAAGGCGTACAATAGAACAGACTGTAGGCGAGCAGTAGAACACACTAAAGACCTGCATTAGAACAGGCGGTGGGCGAGCATTAGAACAGACTGTAAAGTCCAGTAGAACAGACTAACAATTAGAACAGATGTGCAGAAAAACAGACTGTAGACGTGCAGTAAAATAAACTGCAGTAGAGCAGTAGTAAAGACTGTAAACTGGCATTAGAACAGACTGTAGACATGCAGTAGAACAGACTGTAGATGTGCAGTAGAACAAACTGTTGAGGTGCAGTAATACAGACTGCAAACGAGCATTATACAGACTGTAGAAGTGCAGTAGTACAGACTGTAGATGTGCAGTAGAACAGAATGTAGACGTTTATTAGAACAGACTGTATACCTGCAGTCGGACAGACTGTAGATGTGCTTTAGAAAAGACTGTAGACGTTTATTAAAAATAGACTATAGTCGTGCAGTAGAACAGACTGTAGACGTGCAATAGAACAGACTGTAGAGGTGCAGTTGAACAGACTGTAGATGTGCATTAGAACAGACTGTAGATGTGCATTAGAAGAGACTGTAGACAATTATTAAAATAGACAATAGTTGTGCAGTAGAACAGACTGTAGACAAGCATTAGAAATTACTATAAACGTCTAGTAGAACAGACAATGTGCAGAAGAATAGACTCTAGAGGTGCATTACTACAGACTGTAGATGAGCATTAGAACATACTCTATATGAGTATTAGAAAACACTGTAGAAATGCTTTAGAACAAACTGTAGAGATGCAGTTGTATAGATTGTAGACAAGCATTAAAACAGACTGTAGAAGTGCAGTACTTCAGACTGTAGATGTGCAGTAGAAAAGACTATTGAGGTGCAGTAGTACAGAATGTCGACATTTATTATTGCCCTTCTACTGTCTCTTCTAATGCTCTACTGTCTGTATTACTGCACCTCTACAGTCTGTACTAAAGCACATCTACAGTCTGTTCTAATGCTCGTCCACAGTCTATTCTTATGCAGGTCTTTAGTCTTTACTACTGCACATCTACAGTCTGTTCTAATGGACGCCTACATTCTGTTCTAATGCTCATCTACAGTCTGTTCTATTGTACGTCTACAGTCTTTTCTACTGCACATCAACAGTCTGTTCTAATGCTCATCTACAGTCTGTACAACTGCACCTCTACAGTCTGTTCTACTGCCATTTTACAGTCTGTACTATTGCTCTACTGCACTCTATTCTACTGCATGTCTACAGTCATTTTTACTGCACATCTACAATCTGTTCTAATTGTCAGTCTGTTCTACAATCTACAGTCTGTACTAATTCTGCTCTGAAGTCTGTTCAACTGCACGTCTACAGTCTGTTCAACTGCACCTCTACAGTCTGTACTACTGCACTTCTACAGTCTGTTCTAATGCTCTACAGTCTGTATTACTGCACCTCTACAGTTTGTTATAAATGCATGTCTACAGTGTTTTCTAAAACTCATATACAGTCTGTTCATTTGCTCATCTACAGTCTGTACTACTGCAGCTCTAGAGTCTATTCTTTTGCACATTGTCAGTTTGTTCTACGGGACGTTTACAGTCATTTCTATTGCTCGTTTACAGTCTGTTCTAAGGTAATTCTAGAGTCTGTACTACTGCTGCTCTGATTTCTGTTCACCTGCACGTCTACAGTCTGTTTTACTGCATATCTACAATCTGTTCTAATTGTCAGTCTGTTCTACTGGACGTTTACAGCCTGTTCTAAAGCTCATCTACAGTCTGTTCTAAAGCCAATCTAGAGTCTGTACTACTGCTGCTCTGACATCTGTTCAAATGCACATCTATAGTCTGTTCAACTGCACGTCTACAGTCTGTTCTAATGCACATCTACAGTCTGTTCTAATGCAAGTCTACAGTCTGTACTACTGCTCATCCACAGTCTGTTCTATTGCACGTCTACAGTCTGTTCTGATAAACGTCTACAGTCTGTTCTACTACACATCTACAGTCTGTACAACTGCTCTACTGCAGTCTATACTACTGCACTTCTACAGTCTGTTCTACTGCACGACTATAGTCTGTATTAATAAATGTCTACAGTCTTTTCTAATGCACATCTACAGTGTGTGCTTGGAAGTCTACAGTCTGTTCTAATAATTGTCTAGATTCTGTTCTACTGCACGCCTACAGTCTCTTCTAATAATAGTCAACATTCTGTACCACAGCACCTCTACAGTCTCTTCTACCGCACATCTACAGTTTGTTCTAGTGGTTGTCTACAGTCTGTACTACTTCACCTCTACAGTCTGTTGTAAAGCATGTCTACAGTCTTTTCTAATACTAATGTACAGTCTGTTCTAATGCTCGTGTAAAGTCTTAACAACTGCACCTCTACAGTCTATTATTCTGCACATCGTCAGTCTTTTCTAATGCACATCTACAGTCTGTTCTAATGGACGTATACAGTCTGTTCTAACGCTCGTCTACAGTCTGTTCTATTGTACATCTACAGTCTCTTATAATGCTACTTTACAGTCTGTACCTCTGCTCTACCGCATTTTGTTCTACTGCACGTCTACAGTCTATTCTACTGCATTTCTACAGTCATTACTACTGTACTTCTAAAGTCTATTCTAATGCTCATCAACAGTCTGTTCTAATGCTCATCAACAGTCTGTTCTAATGCAAGTCTACAGTCTGTGCTACTGCTCATCTACAGTCTGTACTACTGCACTTCTAAAATCTGTTCTAATCAATGACTGTAGAAGGGCTGGACATAAGGAGTGTGACGTCACCCATAGCTGCGTTACGAACTTCGAAAATGGACCCATTTCAGTCGCCATTTTTAGCCGTTGTGGGGCCGCCATGTTGATTTTTGGAGCCAGAAGTCCTAATTTGGGCATATGAGCTAGGTTTGAGTCGCGTTAGCATTGTAACCAGCGAGCCAATCAGAACCGGGCTTGTTGAAAGTTGAAAGTTGAAAGGTGAAATTCCTGCAGATAGCGGCAAAGCCATTGACGGTAGAAGGCGCTGACCAATCTCATCCTCTGTCTTTGCTGCATTTTGACTGCTGGCTAACTTGAGGTAAATGTTATATTTATTTGTAATTCATTTTTTTATTTCTTTAATTTCACTCATAATAACTTGATTTTAATCAACATATAGTATTGAAAGATTTTTTTAAAGTAGGTTAAAAACATTGTTACTTGCATGCGAACATATGCTAGTAGTTAACTGTAATCAGAGCAGTGTTTCCTTTTTTATTGCTAAATCTCGTTTTAATTACTAATGGCATTAGTTATTAAAACTAATTGACTTTCTTATATTTAGTTTTTACCCAAATTATGTATAGAATAATATATGGGTAAAACGAAGTGTATTATTAGGTAAGCATTATCTAATTTAATGATTATATCTCCCTTTCAGGTCACTATTATTTACCCCTTCTACGGTTATTGGCTCTGACAGAGACCTGAGCTAAAACATCTCTGCTCCTTCACTGAGCCCTCTGCTGCTGCTCTACTTCAGGTGAATTTCACTTTTACACCAACATCTACGGTTTTTAAATATTCTCCTGCTTTAGTAAGCACCATGTTGTCATCTTTGTTCTAAAATACATCTACAGCTAGCAATAGTACTAACCTGCTTATCAATAGATAGCCTCGTAATTATAAACTGTATGTTGTAAAAATATATAAAGTAGATCATTTAGAATTATAGTTTCTGTATGATATATATCTTAGCTTAATGATAGTTTTCTTAAAATAGACACATTGCATACATTTTTAAAAACTGGTTATTTAGAAATTGTAAACAAATATGCTGTATTTTTGAGATGGAGTAAATATGAGTTAAACCAGTTTTGATTTTTGTTTTTCAGTTTCCTTACCTGTGCAGCTGCAGGTCAAAGACCTCAGGAGCAACCTGAAAGTTCAAGAAACCCTTCCATCTTTGAGCACTACTTTATCATTACAATTTAATAATACACAAAACAATATGTTTTATGATTTGGTTATTTTCCACAATACCTTCTATTGCTTATGGCATTCTAAAATAACACTATAGTAATAAATGATTTAAAGTTTTGTCTGTTTGCTTTCATCTACTTTCACGTTATTTAAAAGTTTCTTTAAAAAGCCTTTTACAAGTTATTAACTCTGTGCACTTAAAAACAAAGTGTATACATTATGTCAGATTCAAGATCTTAAAAACAGTTTATATATGCTTTCAAACCTAGAAGCACATAAATGAATGGAGATTGTATTTTGTTTTAAGTTTATTTAAAAACGCTCAAGTTGTCGATGGACCAGGATGTGATGTAGGATGAAGCTGAGGAAGCCGAGGCTGGGCTAGGTCAACTGTCCAGGAGCAGAGAAGAACAGAGCAGCAGACTGATGACTGGACCTGACTGGACTGGGCCGACAGAAAAGCAGCAGCAGACAGGTAACTGTAGAGGAGCGCTGCGAAAACAGAGAACAAAGTAAAAGTTATGTTTAAAACAAGTCTTGCTGTTGGGCCCGGTCACCTCTGAACACAGTTAATCACAGGAAAAAAAACACTTCACCAGCTCACTGTGTTACTGTGTGTGTAAGAACTGTTTTTAAGAAAATAGTGGACTTTGATTTCATTCATTCATTTTCTACCGCTTTGTCCCGTTAGAAGTCGCGGGTGACTGGAGCCTATCCCAGCAGCTTTGGGCCTGAAGCGGGGTACACCCTGGACAGTGGCCAGTTAGTCACAGGGCTGACATATAGAGACAGACAGTGACAGACAACCATTCTCTCTCACATTCATTCACTAGGGACACTTTAGAGTTGTCAATTAACCTTTACATGCATGTGTTTGGACGGTGGGAGGAAGCCGGAGTACCGGGAGAGAACCCACAGTAACACGCGCGGAGGACATGCAGACTCCTCACAGAAAGACCGAGTCGGCCGAGAGAATGTTTGAGTCTGCCGGGTTTTGAACTCACGACCTTCTTGCTCGTGCACCCTGGACTTTGATTTGAACTTACATTTTCCTAAATATAATAATTAATGTACAGTACATTTCAGTTAATGTGAAATGTACTGTGTCAGAGATCATGTCTGTCATGTTTAAAACCTGACTTAAACATTTACTTGTCCACTGTTGTCATGATTTACAGATGATAAATGTACAAATATAAAACTAACACATGCACTTTAGCTACAGTAATTTTCAAGAGATGTATGACTGTAGAGTAAGGAAAGTGTTTTCTAGAGTAAAAAAGTCTCAGAGGTTAGTGGGCACTGCACGTGTAATGTTTAATGTAATGTGTAGTTTAATCTAACACTCACCTTTGTCTGAATATCCTCTTCAAAGTGCTCACACCACAACAAGAGCCTTTCTTCTGATCAGCCTCAGCATCACCTTTAGCCTCAGTTTGACAGCATCACATTTAGGAAATCTGTGAGAGAACAATATCTATTTTAATAAAACAGACATGTGTCAAATGTATTTACCAAAATGACACAACCCAGATCTTTGTAAAAGAGTACATTAAGCCCACTTCTAATTTTGATTATATTATTATGATTATATTATGACATTTACTGACTTTGCAAACTACACAGTAATTTTTCAGCCAGATACATTTAGCCTTAATATTATCTTACTAAAAACTAAAAAAAAACATTATGCTTAATTCCTTCCAAATTGAAGGTTAGATATGACCTTATATCATATTATTACCAAGTTTGGTCCAGTGTATCATATTAAGCTATCGTTAAAACGGTGGAGAGCCACCTTCGGGTCAGCTAAAAAACGTATAACAAATGTATATATTCTGACAGTAAGACATGCAAAAATGTACTCACCTTGAAACTGGAGCGTGCTTCATTTAGTGCAGTTGTGATGAAAAAGTTACTTAAATTAGCGGAGTTAAATCAAACACAGCTAGCGTTAGCTTTTAGCTAAAAGCAAGCGATCTCCATACATGAACAGCAGCAACTAACAAACTAATTAACAAAAACGAAGACTTACTGGCTAAAAGTTTCAGAAAACAAAGACTAACTAAAAACAATCTTTGGGTGTAGCAAAAGCTTGAACTTCACTGATTTAAAATAGTTAGGTCTCCACGAGTCTCTCTTCTGTTCATATAACGCTATATTCCAGCTGCTTTTTTTTTACCGAGAGCAGCTTAAAACTACAAAATGCCGGTAGCGAGATCAGCCACGCCCCACGATCCGACATAGCAGAATAGAGGCATCTGATAGGTAGGTTATTAATCTTAATAGTATGAGTTATGTGACAAATATCAATATAGCAATTACGGGAATAATAAGATTGTGTTCAAAGAAAGGCGGAGCGTTAGAATGATGACTGTGAGAAAAATAGTCACTTCGTAATTGCCGCCAATTTTTCAATGGATGTCAATAGGGTCATGCTTGATGGAGCCAACCCCTACTTCCTATTTGGCACAGACCCAGAAGCGGGCTTGCTATGTCCAGCCCTTATACCGTCAATGGTTCTAATGCTCATCTGCAGTCTGTATTACTGCACCTCTACAATCTGTTCTAAAGCATGTCTACAGTATTTTCTAATACTCATATACAGTCTGTTCTAATGCTCGTCTACAGTCTGTACTACTGCACATCTACAGTCTCAACTACTGCACTTCTTAAGTCTGTTTCTAATGCACATCTACAGTCTGTTCTAATGCAAGTCTACAGTCTGTACTACTGCTCATTTACGGTCTGTTCTACTGCAGGTCTACAGTCTGTTGTAATTCTCTAGTCTGTTCTACTGCACATCTACAGTCTGTACTACTGCACTTCTACAGTCTGTTCTAATGCACATCTACAGTCTGTTTTACTGCTCATATACAGTCTGTTCAACTGCACGTCTACAGTCTGTTTTACTGCTCATATACAGTCTGTTCTAATGCACATCTACAGTCTGTTCTAATGCAAGTCTTTACTACTGCTCATCTACGGTCTATTCTACTGCAGGTCTAAAATCTCTTCTAATAAATGTCTACAGTCTGTTCTACTGCACATCTACAGTCTGTAATACTGCACTTCTACAGACTGTTCTAATGCTCATCTACAGTCTGTATTACTGCACCTCTACAGTCTGTTCCAAAGCATGTCTAGAGTGTTTTCTTATACTCAAATACAGTCTGGTCTAATGCTCGTCTACAGTCTGTTAAACTGCACCTCTACAGTCTGTTCTAAAGCATGTCTATAGTGTTTTCTAATTCAAATATACAGTTTGTTCTAATGCTCGTCTACAGTCTGAACTACTGCTCTTCTACAGTCTGTTCTAAAGCATGTCTAGAGTGTTTTCTAATACTAATATAAAGTCTGGTCTAATGCTCATGTACAGTCTGTAGTACTGCACCTAGTCTATTCTTCTGCACATTGTCAGTCTGTTTTACTGGATGTTTACAGTCATTTCTAATGCAAGTCTACAGTCTGTTTTACTGCTCATATACAGTCTGTTCTAATGCACATCTACAGTCTGTTCTAATGAAAGTCTACATTTTGTACTACTGCTCACCTACAGTCTGTTCTTCTGCACGTCTACAGTCTGTTCTGATAAACTTCTACAGTCTGTTCTACTGCATATCTACAGTCTATACTACTGCACTTTTAAAGTCTGTTCTAATGCACATCTACAGTCTGTTCTAATGCAAGTCTACAGTCTGTTCTACTACTGCTCATCTTTTACAGTCTGTTACTGCACATCTACAGTCTAATGGATTGGATTTACAGTCTTTTCTCCCAAGGGACCAAGGGACTCTACAAGTCAATGGTAACTACAACTGTAGCCACAGATGCCCTAGGGCAGACTGACAGAGACGTGGCAGCCATTTTGACCCTAAGGCCTCTTTGACCATCACCACATACATTCACTGAACATTCTTAAACATTCATACGAGGCAAGGTGGGTTAAGTGTCTTGCCCAAGGACACAACGACAGGTATCTCTACAGTCTGTTCTAAAGCATGTCTACAGTGTTTTCTAATACTCATATACAGTCTGTTCTTATGCTTGTATACAGTTTGTACTACTGCACCCCTACAGTCTATTCTTCTGCACATTGTCAGTCTGTTCTACTGGACGTTTACAGTCTGTTCTAATGCTCATCTAAAGTCTGTTCTACTGCACATCTAGAGTCTATTGTAATAATTGTCTACATTCTGTACTACTGCTTCTTACAGTCTTTTCTACTGCGCATCTACAGTCACTTCTAATGCAGGTCTACAGTTTATACTTCTGCACATCTACAATCTGTTCTATTGCTTGTCTACAGTCTAATCTAATGCCCAATAAAAGTCTTTACAACTCCACTATTACAGTCTGTTCTACTGCATGTCTACAGTCTGTTCTACTGCACGTCTTCAGTCTGCTCTATTGCAAGTCTACAGTCTGTTTTACTGCACATCTACAGTCTGTTCTAATGCACATTTACAGTCTGTTCCTATGCAAGTATACAGCCTGTACTACTGCTCAACAACAGTCTGTTCTACTGCACGTCTACAGTCTGTTCTACTGCACCTCTACATTCTGTTGTAAAGCATTTCTAGTAGTGTTTTCTAATACTCATATACAGTCGGTTCTACTGCTCGTCTACAGTCTGAACTACTGCACCTCTATAGTCTGTTCTAAAGCATGTCCACAGTGTTTTCTAATACTCATATACAGTCTGTTCTAATGCTCATCTACAGTCTGTACTACTGCACCTCTACAGTCTATTCTTCTGCACATTGTCAGTCTGTTCTACTGGACGTTTAAAGTCTGTTCTAATGCTCGTCTACAGTCTGTACAACTGCACCTCTACAGTCTGTTCTAAAGCATGTCTAGAGTGTTTTCTAATACTCATATACAGTCTGTTTTAATACTCGTCTACAGTCAGTTCTAAAGCCAATCTAGTGTCTGTACTACTGCTGCTTTGAAGTCTTTTCAACTGCAAGACTACAGTCTGTTTAATTGCACCTCTACAGTCTGTTCTAATGCCAGTTTACAGTCTGTACTATTGCTCTACTGCAGTCTGTTCTACTGCATGTCTATAGTGTTTTCTAATACTCATCTACGGTCTGTTCTACTGCACGTCTACAGTCTGTTTTAATAAATGTCTACAGTCTGTAGTACTGCACCTTTACAGTCTGTTGTAAAGCATTTCTAGTATTGTTTTCTAATACTCATATACAGACTGTTCTAATGCTTGTCTACAGTCTTCACTACTCCACCTCTACAGTTTGTTCTACTTCTCCTCTACAGTCTCTTCTACTGCAGGTCTACAGTCTGTTCTACTGCAAGTCTACAATCTGTTATACTGCTCGTCTACAGTCTGTTCTACTATAAGACTAAGGTCTTCAGTCTCTTCTAATGCACATCTACAGTCTGTTCTAATGCACATCTACAGTCTGATCTACTGCACGTCTACTGTCTGTTCTAATAATTATCAACATTCTGTACTACTGCAACTCTACAGTCTCTTCTCTACTGCACATCTACAGACTGTTCTACTGCATGTCTACAGTCTGTTCTAATGCCAGTTTACTACTCCACTGCAGTCTATTCTAATGCACGTCTACAGTCTGTTTTAGTGCACATTTACAATCTTTTCTAATTGTCAGTCTGTTCTACTGGACCTTTACAGTCTGTTCTAAACCTCATCTACAGTCTGTTCTAAAGCCAATCTAGAGTCTGTACTAATGCTGCTTTGAAGTCTTTTCAACTGCACTTCTACATTCTGTTCTACAGCACGACTATAGTCTGTTTTAATAGACGTCTACAGTCTTTTCTAATGCACTTCTACAGTCTGTTCTACTGGGCGTCTCCAGTCTGTTCTAATAATTGTCTAGAGTCTGTTCTACTGCACGTCTACAGTCTGTTCTAAAGCATCTCTACAGTCTTTTCTAATGCTCGTGTAAAGTCTCAACTACTGCACCTCTACAATCTATTCTTCTGCACATCGTCAGTCTGTTCTACTGCACATCTACAGTCTGTTCTAATGCACATCTACAGTCTGTTCTAATGCACATCTATAGTCTGTTCTAATGCTCGTCCACAGTCTATTCTAATGCACATCTACTGTCTGTTCTAATGCAAGTCTATAGTCTGTACTACTGCTCATCTACGGTCTGTTCTAGTCTAGATCTACAGTGTGTTCTAATAAACGTCTACAATCTGTTCTACTGCACATCTACAGTCTGTACTACTGCACTTCTACAGTCTTTTCTAATGCTCATCTACAGTCTGTATTACTGCACCTCTACAATCTGTTCTAAAGCATGTCTAGAGTGTTTTCTAATATTCATATAGAGTCTGTTCTAAAGCTCGTCTTTAGTCTGAACTACTGCACCTCTACAGTCTGTTCTAAATCATGTCTACAGTGTTTTTTAATACTCATATACAGTCTGTTCTTATTCTCGTCTACAGTCTGTACTACTGAATCTCTACAGTCTATTCTTTTGCATATTGTCAGTCTGTTCTACTGGACGTTTACAGTCTGTTCTAATGCTTGTCTACAGTCAGTTTTAAATCCAATCTAGAGTATGTACTACTGCTGCTCTAAAGTCTGTTCAACTGCATGTCAACAGTCTTTTCAATCGCACCTGTACAGTCTGTTTTAATGCCAGTTTACAATCTGTACTACTGCTCTACTACAGTCTCTTCCACTGCATGTCTACAGTCTGTTTTACTGCTCATCTACAATCTGTTCTAATGTACATCTACTGTCTGTTCTAATGCAAGTCTATAGTCTGTCCTACTGCTCGTCCAGAGTCTGTTCTATTGCACATCTACCGTCTGTACTACTGCACTTCTACAGTCTGTTCTAATGCTCGTCTACAGTCTGTATTACTCCACCTCTATAGTCTCTTCTAAAGCATGTCTAGAGTTTTTTCTAATACTCATATACAGTCTGTTCTAATGCTCTCTACAGTCTGAAGTACTGCACCTCTACAGTCTGTTCTAAAGCATGTCTACAGTGTTTTTATAATACTCATATACAGTCTGTTCTAATGCAAGTCTATAGTCTGTACTACTGTTCATCTACAGTCTGTTTTACTGCACGTCTACAGTCTGTTCTGATAAACGTCTACAGTCTGTTCTACTACACATCTACAGTCTCTACTACTGCACTTATGAAGTCTGTTCTAATGCACATCTACAGTCTGTTCTAATCCATGTCTATAGTCTGTACTACTGCTCATATACGGTCTGTTCTAGTGCAGGTCTACAGTCTGTTCTAATAAACGTCTACAATCTGTTCTACTGCACATCTACAGTCTGTACTACTGCACTTCTACAGTCTTTTCTAATGCTCATCTACAGTCTGTTATTGCACTTCTACATTCTGTTCTAAAGCATGTCTAGAGTGTTTTCTAATACTCATATACAGTCTGTTCTAATGCTCGTCTACAGTCTGAACTACTGCACCTCTACAATCTGTTCTAAAGCATGTCTAGAGTGTTTTCTAATACTCATATAGAGTCTGTTCTAATGCTCGTCTACAGTCTGTTCAACTGCACCTCTACAGTATGTTCTAATGCCAGATTAAAGTCTGTACTACTGCTCTATTACAGTCTCTTCCACTAAAGTCTGTTTTACTGCACATCAACAATCTGTTCTAAAAAATGTCTACAGTCTGTTCTACTGCACATCTACAGTTTGTACTACTGCACTTCTACAGTCTGTTCTAATGCTTGTCTACAGTCTGTATTTCTGCAACCTCTACAGTCTCTTCTAAAGCATGTCTAGAGTATTTTCTAATACTCATAAATAGTCTGTTCTAATGCTCATTTACAGTCTGAACTACTGTGCCTCTACAGTCTGTTCTAAAGAATGTCTACATTTTTGTCTAATACTCATATACAATCTGTTTGTAATGCAAGTCTATAGTCTGTACTACTGCTCATCTACAGTCTCTTTAAGTGCAGGTCTACAGTCTGTTCTAATAAACGTCTACAGTCTCTACTACTGCACATCTAAAGTCTTTTCTAATGCACATCTACTGTCTGTTCTAATGCAAGTCTATAGTCTGTACTACTGCTCATCTACGGTCTGTTCTAGTCTAGATCTACAGTGTGTTCTAATAAACGTCTACAATCTGTTCTACTGCACATCTACAGTCTGTACTACTGCACTTCTACAGTCTTTACTAATGCTCATCTACAGTCTGTATTACTGCACCTCTATAATCTGTTCTAAAGCATGTCTAGAGTGTTTTCTAATATTCATATGGAGTCTGTTCTAAAGCTCGTCTTTAGTCTGAACTACTGCACCTCTACAGTCTGTTCTAAAGCATGTCTACAGTGTTTTCTAATACTCATATACAGTCTGTTCTTATTCTCGTCTACAGTCTATACTACTGAATATCTACAGTCTATTCTTTTGCATATTGTCAGTCTGTTCTACTGACGTTTACAGTCTGTTCTAATGCTTGTCTACAGTCAGTTTTAACAATCTAGAGTATGTACTACTGCTGCTCTGAAGTCTTTTCAACTGCATGTCAACAGTCTGTTCAATCGCACCTGTACAGTCTGTTTTAATGCCAGTTTACAATCTGTACTACTGCTCTACTACAGTCTCTTCCACTGCACGTCCTAACAGTCTGTTTTACTGCACATCTACAGTCTGTTCTAATGTACATCTACTGTCTGTTCTAATGCAAGTCTATAGTCTGTCATACTGCTCGTCTACAGTCTGTTCTATTGCACATCTACCTGTCCTGTACTACTGCACTTCTACAGTCTGTTCTAATGCTCGCTACAGTCTGAACTACTGCACCTCTACAGTCTGTTCTAAAGCATGTCTACAGTGTTTTTATAATACTCATATACAGTCTGTTCTAATGCACATCTACAGTCTGTTCTAATGCAAGTCTATAGTCTGTACTACTGCTTATCTACAGTCTGTTCTACTGCAAGTCTACAGTCTGTTCTAATAAACATCTAAAGTCTGTTCCACTGCACATCTACAGTCTGTTCTAATGCAAGTCTACAGTCTGTACTACTGCTCATCTACAGTCTGTTCTACTACACGTCTACAGTCTGTTCTGATAAATGTCTACAGTCTGTTCTACTACACATCTACAGTCTCTACTACTGCACTTCTAAAGTCTGTTCTAATGCACATCTACAGTCTGTTTTAATCCATGTCTATAGTCTGTACTACTGCTCATATACGGTCTGTTCTAGTGCAGGTCTACAGTCTGTTCTAATAAACGTCTACAGCCTGATCTACTGCACATTTACAATCTCTTCTACTGCACTTCTACAGTCTTTTCTAATGCTCGTCTACAGTCTGTATTATTGCACCTCTACAGTCTGTTCTAAAGCATGTCTAGAGTGTTTTCTAATACTTATATACAGTCTGTTCTAATGCTCGTCTACAGTCTGAACTACTGCACCTCTACAATCTGTTCTAAAGCATGTCTAGAGTGTTTTCTAATACTCATATAGAGTCTGTTCTAATGCTCGTCTACAGTCTGTTCAACTGCACCTCTACAGTCTGTTCAAATGTCAGATTAAAGTCTGTACTACTGCTCTATTACAGTCTCTTCCACTAAATTCTGTTTTACTGCACATCTACAATCTGTTCTAATATACATCTACTGTCTGTTCTAATGAAAGTCTACAGTCTGTAGTACTGCCCATCTACAGTCTGATCTACTGCACGTCCTACAGTCTGTTCTAAAAATGTCTACAGTCTGTATTTCTGCACCTCTACAGTCTCTTCTAAAGCATGTCTAGAGTATTTTCTAAAACTCATAAATAGTCTGTTCTAATGCTCATTTACAGTCTGAACTACTGCACATCCACAGTCTGTTCTAAAGAATGTCTACATTTTTTCTAATACTAATATACAATCTGTTCTAATGCAAGTCTATAGTCTGTACTACTGCTCATCTACGGTCTCTTTAAGTGCAGGTCTACAGTCTGTTCTAATAAACGTCTACAGTCTGTTCTACTGCACATCTATAGTCTGTTCTAATGCACATCTACAGTTTGTTCTAATGCACATCTACAGTCTGTTCTAGTGCAGGTCTACAGTCTGTTCTAATATACGTCTACAGTCTCTTCTTCTGCACATCTACAGTCTGTACAACTGCACTTGTACAGTCTTTTCTAATGCTCGTCTACAGTCTGTATTACTGAACCTCTAAAGTCTGTTCTAAAGCATGTCTAGAGTGTTTTCTAATACTCATATAGAGTTTGTTCTAATGCTTGTTTACAGTCTGAACTACTGAACCTCTACAGTCTGTTCTAAAACATGTCTAAAGTGTTTTCTAATACTCACATACAGTCTGTTCTAATGCTCGTCTACAGTCTGAACTACTGCACCTCTACAGTCT
>JALDNG010003150.1:0-29865 GCA_024349245.1 Neodontobutis hainanensis | reverse complement strand
TAGACTTGGATGCAACGAATGTGGTCATAGTTTCTTGTCTATCCTTTATCGGTCACTAGCGTCTGTGAAAACATGGAGAACATGTGACGTGTCTGACCTTTGACTTAATCCATACCATCTTGGAATGACTATTTGGTGGATCTGAGGTAGCACCACTTTTGCCATGCCTGTGAGAGATCTAGAGGCAACTCATCGTCCCAGCTTAGGCCTTGTCGCTACATCTCCTAAAACAGACATTTAACTCGTATGGTAAATGGCATTAGGAAGCCTATAGGGTCAAATATTCTGGCAGATGATCTCAGAACACTCCTCTTTGTGTTGTCATTCCCTTTCAGAATGTTCATTAGGTGATTGAGATCAAAGACAAAGTCATCTGTGTCTGGTCTCCATACCAGACCTAGTACCTTTAGCACATTGCAGTGTGATTCGGTTTCTTGTGTCAAGTCAAGGTTACTGTTGCACCACTTGGTTTTCAGTTTAGAAGAGTTTGTTGTCCACTTACACAAGTTCATGTTAGCAGCAGCCAGTATCTGTCTATCTCCTGTAGTGAGGTCAAACGCCTCGTCCACAGTATTTGAGCTGGCAATCAGATTATCCACATACAGTGAGTCTCTCATTTTGTTCACAATATGTGGTTGATTGACTTCGTATTTCTCCAGGTGATGTCTGATTGTGGCTGCAAGTAAGAATGACGTTACTCCAAACACCACGCTTGTCATTCGCATTATTTGTATCTTTGTCCTTTCAGCATCTGTTGATCCTGTAAACCAAAAGAATCTCAAAGCATTTCTATCACTTTCAACAATGGAGATCTGCAAGATCTCCATTGTTTTAGTTCCATTTTAGTGATGTCTGCTGCTACAGGATTTTGTCTGAATTTGATTAAAATGCTAATAAGATCTGGGTTCAGGTTTGGGCCTGGTAACAAGCAGTCATTCAAAGAGAGAGAGTCATTTTCATTTGAGGAAGCGTCAAACACCACCCTCAGTTTTGTTGTCGCCTTGCCCT
This sequence comes from Neodontobutis hainanensis, assembly GCA_024349245.1. Lineage (NCBI taxonomy): Eukaryota > Metazoa > Chordata > Actinopteri > Gobiiformes > Odontobutidae > Neodontobutis > Neodontobutis hainanensis. The sequence continues at coordinate 28,857 of JALDNG010003150.1, read as the reverse complement.
CTCTAATTACAGTATGGTGAGGCAGGTAATAAACATTGTTATCAGTCGCTGTTTTATGGCTTTGCACATTTTCATAAATGCCCTGCTCCACATAATTTTCTATGACATCATTGTATCTTTTGAACAGTGTCACATCAGATTTCAGTTTCCTTTTCAAAGTTTCAAATCTCTTCTGAGCAACTTTCATGTTGTCTGAGAGTTCAGGTGTTTTTTGGCGCCATGGCAATGCAACTTCATTACGCTCATTAATAAATCTGACTGACCTGTCAAAGCTTTCTTTGGCCTTTGTGTCATCTGGTGTTTCCTCATCTTTTGTGGAAATGCCGAGTGACTCTATTTCCCAAAACGCTCGTAGGTGATTTGAGATCTCAATTGCGCAGTCACATACTCCAATGTTCAACCATGTAGTCTCATTCATACTTGACATAACAACTGGCCCAGCCAAATCTTGTTTCTACAGCCACTAAGGCTTCTGACAGTCTTTCTGTTTTACCTGTGACTACTCTCCAATAGTAATTGGAGTAAATAGTAAAGAGTTCCAAATCATCATTATCACTTGGCGTTACATATCAACTGCTGTTGGATCTGTTCACTGGGGACCTTCATTACATTTACATTTACATTTAGTCATTTAGCAGACACTTTTATCCAAAGCGACTTACAAGTGAGGAAAAAATGGAAGCAATTTCAACAACACAAGGTAACAAAAAACAATAAACTAGTCAGTTAAAAATCTAGCACAGTAATCAAAGCCAAGGATAAGAATTTTTTTTTTTTTTTAGAAAAGGAATTGATAGAAAGGAAGTAGAATTCAGTGTTTGTCAGTCAGGTGTTGACGGCAGTACATAGCTGTGGGGTTTGAACAACTTCTATCTCAATTCTTTGATTCACGTTTTGGACATTCTCCAGTACTAGCTTTATCACATTGCATTTGGTAGTCACTGGGTTCTTTGAGCCAAATGTTTGAAGGTTTAATGTCTCTTGTTTCAGTATGGGTAGCTTTACATCCTTTACTTATTTATTGTGAATAAAGCTACGTTGGCTTCCTCCATCAATCAAGCACCGCACAATTTTCTTTCCCCCAGGTCCTTCCATCCTAGCTCTCACAGTTTGTAGCAACACAGTTTTGCATTTACCAGACGTTTTTTTGGCTGCCTGTGGAATGACTGAGGAGACTAAAGCATCACTTGTGGCCTCTACAGTTGGTGTGGTTTTGGTCTGTTCTATTTTATCGCACAATACTGCATGGTGTCTACTTCCACAGTTGGCACATATCACATTTTTGGTCCTACAGTCTCGAGCAAGGTGCCTGGGTTTGAGACATACGAGACATCTTCCCATTTTCTTTAACTTCTCTTTTCTGTTTGCAACTGTGTCATCAGTGCACTGTTCTGACTTGTGACTGTTACTGTTACAAAATAAGCAACTGTGAGGTGGAATATTTGAAGTGCCTGTGTGGAGGGCTGCAGCTGATGGCACATTTGGTCTTTTCCATTTTTCTTTGTTTGTATAAGGCTTGTAATGTTGGTTTTGGTTAGCCTGTGCAACTTTATTTTCTCTGGGTTTTGTCAAATGTGCTGCACTTTCTTTGCTTTCAACTTCTTGCTGCAGAAGGGTAACAAGCTCATGAACATCCCAATTTTGTCCAATCTCTTTTACGTGGAAACACAAGAAAAGTTTATCAGGAACCATTTGCAGCAATATGGGATATAATAAACCTCCATAGCTGTCTGACACTACACCTAGTGATTCTAAACTTCTTATTTGCACTTCAACATCATCTAAGTGTTGTCTCAAAGCAACAACATCTGAAGACCTTTTGACTAGGGTTAGATTTAGTAACTTTGACATGTGTGCACTCACAACAAGGTATTTTCTGCCAAATCTTTGCTTAGCATGTCTACTGCTGTGTCACAGTTACCTTCAGCCCGGCAACAGCCCATGCAGCTGATCCTGTTAGATATGACTCCAAGTAAGTGAACTTTTCCGTTTTGCTCAAATCTGGGTTTTGATGAATGGCATTCTCATATTGGTCCCAAAACTCTTGCTACATGCACACTTCTCCATTGTATTTGTTTATCGAGCACTTTGGCAGTTTCACAGAGGGTCTATTGTTTGTTGGTCGTGTACTCACGTCATTCAGTCGAGGTGACAACTGCGCCCCTGTGGCAGAATTTTGTTGCGATTGTTGAGCCCTTTCTATGGCCCGAGTTGCATGTGTTCTCCATAGATTTGCATTATCTTGGTAGTCCAACGTCCGCGCCAGGTCCACGTCGTGTTTGTCCATTGGTATTTCGGCCTCTAAATCAGGTTCAATCTCTTTAAAAGCATCTTCTTTCTGCGATAACAAGGACAAGAGTTCAATCAAATGCTCGCAGCTTACGTCAGGCTGTTTTCATCCTGAATGTTTTGCAGCAGCTTTGTAACAGATGCCCGTAAAGGCCCGTACACACCGGGACGAATATTCGCCAGCGTTATTCGCCAGCATTTTTCAACATGTTTTTTGCAAGCGATTTTCGCTGATGATGAGCCGGGTGAACATGCAAATTCATTCCCTGACATTAGATGGCGCTTAATGTAAAACAGAAATACCCTGGTACACAAGGTGCGCAACTTTACACTTCTGACACTCGCTTTTCACTCAGAAGAAAGCAAGTAATTTCTGTAATCGACGACACCAACGACCAGCAGCTCTTCATTCATCTTGCCTTGCATCTTCTTCGTCTTATTTCTTCCCGGCAGTGTAGATGCTACTTGGCGTATATCTTCTTTGCCGTTACGTATGTGTGCTCGGCAAGACCGTTTTGTGTTTGAGCGCCCCCAAGTTGTGTTTTACTGTAACTTCAGAAGCTCCAGACACGTGAGCAAAAGCGCTAATCTCATTGGTCGTATAGTTTTTGACGCGGCGCGTCAAATCAAAAGAACTAACCCGAGACGTTTTTTAAAAACTGACACTTTTACGCGTGGAGTTTTTCGCGTTGGTGTGAACACTCACATTGGCGCCCATTGTTTAGTAGCGAGGCATTAAACGCGTTGGCGAATAACGCCGGCAAAATTTGTCCCGGTGTGAACAGGCCTTAAGACAGGCCTTTTCTCTTTAATCGCTGAATTTGTTCCGACATTTTTTTTACTTCTGTTTATTTGAATACGGAATTGCTGTTGCAGTTATCGGCTTGATCCCAACACATTTCTTCTTTCATTCGTCCCGAGCTCCGGGTTTCGGCACCCAAAAATGTTATGGATTCTAACTGCAACTTCAATATAGCAATAAAAATAGAAATAAATGTCCAAGCCCAAGCAGTACTTCATTTTCATTCTTTACTGAACAAAACTGCTGCATTATTAATCATTTTCTTGACAGAATGCACTCTTATGACTAGCTAACAGAGGATTATTAGCTGTCTGTCTGTCTTCTTTGTTTTTAGCAAACAAGTTATTTTAGAACGTGAAACAACAGCACCATCTGTTGGTGTAAATATCTGGTGCTACAACTGAAAGAAATCAACCTGTTTTTTCTTATTTTAACACATAGGTAAAAAAAAAAAAAAAAAAAAAAATACAGCAAAACTAATACCTAATGTATTATGAAACATTAAATAAAGATTCAACAAGTTGTATTTTTGCGGATTAATTTTGTTATCATATAACTACAGTGCTCTTGGTCAATCCAATATAATAACAAACCCTCAACCCTGAACATTTAAATAGTAAAAGGGAAGCTTTGGCTTTCTTAAGACAATATTTAACTTTTTTATATATATATATATATATATATATATATATAGCACTTTTCCCAGTGACCAATATAGCCGCCCTTCTTTTCAAAAACAGACACAAGCCTTCCATTCACGGAGTCAGTCAGATCTGGTCAGAATTAACTTTTTCTGCAGCTTCAACCACAGCCTCCCAGACACTGTTCAGAGAGGTGCACTGTTTACCTTCACTGTATATTTTCTGCTTAAGAAGGGTCCAAAAGTTCTCAATAGATTTTAAGTCAGGTGAAGGGGGCCATGTAATTAGTTTTTCATCTTTAAGTCCTTTACTGGCCAGCCAACGGAGAGGAGAACTTTGATGTATGTGATGGAGCGTTGTCTTGCATAAAAATCAATCGGTCTGAGAGTTGGATTTTAAGTCCATTTTTTCTGTCTTCAGATATTTCTTGGCTCATTCTTGATTCTTTCAACTTATGTGTCTTGTTCAGAGGTGGTCGGAACACTCGTACTTCTTGACACTCCAGGTAGGTTGTAGTTGTGGAATATGGCAGCAGTGGAAGATAATGGGTTCCTGGTAGTGTCACGTTTGATTCTTTGCAAATCTTTGGCGGTATATTTGCGTCTTTTCTTCTTGACACATTTTTTGCAACCCTGTTGACTATTTGCTACAAAACGCGTTTGATGTTTTTGATCACGCCCCAATATCTTCAATATTTCAAGAGTCCTGCATCCCTGTGAAAGATTTTTCAGAGTCAGTTAAATCTCTTTTTTGGCCCATTTTTCCTAAGGAGAAGAATCTGCCTAAAAAATATGCACACCTTAATAAAGGGCAGGGGTCCTCAATTAAAATCAGCCGAGGTCCCCTTAGTTAACCTTCCTCAAGTGAGGGGTCCGGAAATTAAAATAAAAGGATATGTGAATATAATTCTTTAAAGTAAAGTCTCATTTATTCCACACCTACAGCCTCTTAAACAATATGGAGATGAATGTCCACTGTATTCTGTATTTTATCCTTTGTTTCCATGAGGAGGATGTTTGAGTGTTTGGCTTTCCCCAACACAGCTCACAGACAAAAGGAAAAAACTACAAAATCAAAAAAGAGGCTAAAGCTAAAGCTCAAGACCTGGTGGTTTATTGACAACAGCCTGGAATCCTGCATATAATGCCTAATACTCCTTTATATATGTGTGAGAACATTTTAAATACAAAATCATCAAATCAATTGTTAAACAAATATGACAAAGATGCAGTCATAATTGATCTGTTTCTATGGTCATTCCTCTGAAAACTACAGGAACAAGGGAAAAAGCACTGAGCATTTCTTTAGCATTTGCTGTTGCTAAAAATTAAATGTTACTGTTAATTATTAGCAACAGCTAATGCTAACACAACTTAAGGAAGACTTAACATGTGTCACTCATCTCCAAACCCTCCTTTACACCTTTTCTGTTTTTAATCACACAAATGAACATGTGTTGGGTTCAAATGAACATGCGTTGAGTTCAAATGAACGCGAATAGCGTGAGCTAATTACTCACGTTGTTTGTAAATGAGGTCAAATATGCGACAAACGAGTACCTAAGTACCTAACTTACGACAGAATAAAGAAGTTGACAGACAAATGTACAACTCACCACATTATACGTTCTCACTTTCCTCTGAGTCTTTTTAATCCTGACATGTTAAAAGGTCCAGTCCTGGTTCAGTTCTGGATTAATTCTCTGATTATCACAGCAGCCTGGACTGGAGGAAAAAGGGCTGTTGTTCAGCTTTGACACTGATACGGAGCTGAGGAGCTGTATTTTCTGATTAAAATAAAGGTTCCTCTGCATCCATAACGTCAGTGAATCTTCGTTATTTTTTGCCAAGGCTCAACTTTTAGTAGTTTCTAACGCATTATCAGGCTACGCTAAACATGTTGAAATTTCCCGCTGCTCTTTCCATAACCATAGTAACTTGAGGACCTGCACGTGTTAACGTAGCTGTCCTAGAATTCCCGGTTCAAAAAAAGGTTTTACACAATGCGCTTGTAATTATCAATAATGTCTTGCAGTCCAGAGCAAAGCCTCTCCACCTATTGAGTGCCCCTGATATTGGGTGTTGATCTCCTTAGGCCACACCCTCCCTCGTTACACAAATACACATCACCTGATATGCATTAAATCCATTAAGGTTTCAAGTTTATACAGCTTTGAGTTGGAAATTATGAATAAAATGATGATATGGTCACAATAATTACTTGCCTAATAATTGTGCACACAGTGTAGTTGTTCTGATCAACAGCCAGTAACGCAGTAAGGCACTTCTGAACATTATTTCAAACAAAATTAACAAATTGCACAACAACAGACACATTATGGTTCTTGCTTTGAAAATAAAGTACTTCACTGTCTCTAGTCACAATCAAAACACAACTGATATAGTGAATGTAAAACTCACTCTGTCCGCTTTTGCCGCTTTTTCAGGGTGATGGTAACATGTATTTGTATAGGATTACCACAAGACAAAACTATAGACAGAGGTTGACTGAAAACTATGTGATAGAGATGTATAGGTGCTGGTCATATAAATAGAATATCGTCAAAAAGTTGATGTATTTCAATTTCATTCGAAAGTGAAACTTGCATATTATATTTATTCATTACACACAGACTGATATATTTCAAATGTTTATTTCTTTTAATGTTGATGATTATAACTGACAACTAAGGAAAATCCCAAATTTGGTATCTCAGAAAATTTTAATATTGTGAAAAGGTTCAATATTGAAGACCCTTTGAGCCACACTCTAATCAGATAACCTTGCACAAGGAGGGCAAGACACAAAAGGTCATTGCAAAAGAGGTTCACACTAGCTGTTCACAGAGCTCTGTGTCCAAGCACATTAATAGAGAGGTGACGGGAAGGAAAAGATGTACCAGCAATAGGAATAACTGCACCCTGGAGAGGATTGTGAAACAAAACCCATTCAAAAATGTGGGGGAGATTCAGAAAGAGAGGACTGCAGCTGGAGTCAGTGCTTCAAGAACCACTAGCACAGATATATGCAAGACATGGGTTTCAGCTGCATTCCTCGTGTCAAGCCACTCTTGAACAACAGAGCGTCTCGCCTGGGATAAAGACGAAAAGGACTGGACTGCTGCTGAGTGGTGTTCTCTGATGAAAGTAAATTTTGCATTTCCTTTGGAAATCAGGGTCCAAGAGTCTGGTGGAAGAAATGAGAGACACACCAGTTTCCAGTCAGTGATGGTTTGGGGCCATGTCATCTGCTGGTGTTGGTCCACTGTGTTTTCTGAGGTCCAAGGTCAACACAGCCATATTTCAGGAAGTCTTTGAGCACTTCATGCTTCCTGCTGCTGACCAGTACTTGGCACCTGCACACAGTGCCAAAGCAACCACTACCTGGTTGAAAGAGTATGGTGTCCTTGTTCTTAATTGGCCAGCAAACTCGCCTGACCTTAACCCAATAGAAAATCTGAGGTATTGTGAAGAGGATCATATGATATGCCAGACCCAACAATGCAGAAGAGTTGAAGTCCACTTTTAGAGGGCTCTCATAACACCTGAGCAGTGCCACAGACTGATCAACTGCATGCCACGCCGCACTGCTGCAGTAATTCAGGCAAAAGGAGCCCTAACTAAGTATTGATACTCGTACTTTTCATGTTCATACTTTTCAGCTGGCCAAGATTTCTAAAAATCCTTTCTTTGTATTGGTCTTAAGTAATTTCTGAGATTCTGGCTAGTGCCAAACCCCCTCTCCAATATCACCTCGAAGCAAAGAGAACCATGTCAGCACTGGAGAAGGATCACAGCATCACCATTCTGCCAGCAGACAAAGGAAGATGCAGTGTGATCCTGAACACAGATGACTACGAGTCCACTATCGGGCGGCAGTAGCTCAGTGGGTAGAGCGGCCATCAAGTTTGGTTTCAGGGGAAACTCCTTCCCTTAGGGATATAAGCTCATCTCTCTTACCAGTTGATCTCAGAATTGATAAGTCTCTTGGAATTCGAGACGAAACGTCTTCACCTTGAAAAGTGAGTCAAGATGATTTTACATCTTTTACAACTTCTTTTCAAGATCTCCTGGTTGACTGAGAACCTTCACAGACATCTACAACTAGACACAGATTAGATAATTGTCTCCTTTGATTTCACATCACTCTTTACCTGTATACTCACCAATGAAGCACTCATGTTTGTAAGGAAGAGACTACTACAGGAGACATCTTTACAGAACAGGACAAACCTCACCCCGGACCATATTTGCAGTTTACGGGAGATATGTTTGAACACTACTTATGTAGTGTGTGCAGAGTGTGTCTAGGGCAGAGTGCAGTAACTTCTACAGACAAAAACATGGCTGTTCCATTGGATCACCTGTCTCCCACAATCGGAGAGACAGGTGTACATGGACGAAGTGGAGAACAGAGCTCTGGTCTCTTTCCCAGGTGCAGTACCCAGTCACTGCAGTTCAGTGAAGAGTGCAGTGACAGTTGTATTGGTAGAACAAAACAACGGCTTAACAAGAGGATGATTCAGCACAGAAGAGCCAATCCTGGTGGTTTGAGAGCAGTGTGAAGGAAGCCAATTTTGTTAAAATGAAAAAGCCGCCTTTGAACAGAGGAGGTGGTCTCAGATTATGTTGGCTAGTATTTATAACAGTGTTTTGGAACCTTAATCAAAACAGTTTTACTCAGAAGAATAACAACACCAAAATGGAACAGTGACACAAACAACTCTCCTGAGCCTTTAACGACTCTCACATTAGGAGTCAGACTGGCCTTTCAGAGCTAACAACTATGAGACCAGAACAGTCTGGTCCCATTAGGTTTAGTTTCAGCTTAAAGCCCTTTAGAGATATAAGAATTGATAAAGTATCTTGGAGAAGAGATGAAACATCTTTGAAAGTCCAGATGCTTTTGCTTTGACCTTTTCTTCAACGCGTGTTTATCCTGATTGAAAGTAACTGACATCACTCCTCCACAGTCAAACACAAAGCAGATCAGGGCCTGCTCCTCCTTCTGAACTGCTTTATAGAGAGGTACTTTATTTATTTCTTAATAAATATGGTTCCCACACGGGTTTGCCACTATAATCAAACCATAACCACCTGTAAAATGAACATCACGTTAGTTCAGATATTTCTATTATAATTAATTGCTGTGTCTTTATAAAGTGTAAAGAGCCATTAATAAATTCACCTGAACCTAGAGGTTCCCTGTTAATAGAACTTAATTGATGGCTTTATGAACTAGCTTGGTGGGAGTAAATATTAGTAATATTTGATCTGACGTCTTCTGGTATACAGGAAGGTGTTTGACGGCTCCTGTGTTCTCTCTGCAGGCGTGGAGGAGACATTATGGTGGTGGAGGTCCAGCTGTACTCAGAGCAGCTGAGGGGCCGTGTCACTGCTGTGCTCTGCCCACCAGGAGGTTCCTCTTTGGGGTGAGCTCCAAAACAATTTAAGTTTTATTTAAATATGTCACGAGACGACACAAGGATGACACTTGACTAGTTGCTTATGTTTAGTGCTTATGATAAGTGCCTACAGAACCGTGTAAGTGTATTTGATTCTTGTCATTTTTGAGCTTAGTGCTGTGTTATTGCTGAGAAAACCGCTCTGTGCATTACTACGACTTTGTCACGTGGTGCACCGGCGTTCACTCTCACCTGCTCGCCGCCTGGTTTCGCTTGAGTTGTTTACGGCCTTTTGGAGGCGTGACCTGCTGAATTAAATTCTTGAATCAGACGGGTATATAAGTGTGAAACACCACGGCAGCGGTCGCGGCAGCCCTAATCGCGTTAAGACCTAAGAGAGTAAAGACCATCGACTCTACCTGCACTCGACTCCTCCGAGCAGGGCACTTGAGTATTGCACTTTTTGTACCAATTGTTTGCACTTAAAACTTGCTATTTATACTTTACTCTCTACTTGTCTATTGTTTTTTTCTGCTCCTCTTCAATGTGTTTTCAAATTCCCACTGTCATTTCTCCACGGACATTTTCATCTGTTTTACATAAAGGAGATGCAACCATAACAATCTGCATGTTATATCACCATCCATAACTGCCTCTTCTACTTTCTCAATAGGTTTGTGGAACTGCCAGTCTGCTGTGAACAAAGCTGATTTCATTCCCGCTTTTGTTCAACATTCTGGTCTTTCAGTTGTAGCACTTACAGAAACATGGATCAAACCAGAGTACTCTGCCACTCTCGCTGCCCTCTCCCATAATCACACTTTCTCCCACAGTCCTCGAGGGACCGGATTACTTATCCCTACTGACTGGAAGTTCAAACAGCTAGCACCCTTGTGTGACAACAGCTCCTTCGAGTTTCATGCTGTTACCATCACCCACCCTGTTAAAAGTCACTTTGTAGTTATCTATCGACCCCCCTTCTTTCATCCTTCCCTGAGGATGGTACTCCTCTGGTGGTATTAGGAGACTTCAACATCCACCTTGAAAAGCCACAGGCTGCTAACTTCAATAACCTGACTGCATCATTTGACCTCAAGCAGGTCTCCACATCAGCAACTCAGAAGTCTGGTAACCAACTAGATCTCATCTACATAAGGTACTGCTCCACTCGGCATACTCAGGTCACGCCTCTGCACACTTCGGATCATTTCTTCGTAACTCTTGACCTCGATCTAACTTCTCCAGACACGCAACAGTTTTACCGCTGGTCACTTTCCGACGTAACCTCGTTCACTCAGTCCCTCCCGCTTTTCCTCTGCCGTCTCTTCTGCGCTCCCCCTCTTGAGGAGCTCTCGCTAAACACCAACACTGCCACTGACACTCTGTGCTCCACTCTTACATCCTGCTTGGACAACTTATGCCCTCTTATATCCAGACCAGCTCGTACATCCTCGTCTGCCCCCTGGTTATCTGATGTTCTACGTGAGCATCGCACCAGCCTCCGGTCAGCTGAGAGAAAATGGCGCAAGTCAAAAGATCTCACTGACCTCTCTATCTACCAGTCTCTCCTCTCTAATTTCTCTGCTGATGTCACTTCTGCAAAAACTGACTACTACCATTCTAAGTTAATCAACTCACCTGACTCACGCACTCTCTTTAAAACCTTCTCTGCCCTCCTTTGTCCGCCTGCTCCCCCTCCTTCATCAGAGTTAACAGCTGATGATTTTGCGTCTTTCTTTGTAAAGAAAACAACTGCCATCAGCAGTCAGTTTTCTGCGCCAGCACCTGTTGAACTCTTTCACACCCCTGATACGTCTTTGCTCCCTTCTTTTTCTCCTCTAACTGAAGCGGACGTTTCCAAGGTCATTAGTTCTAACCACCCTACCACCTGCCCGCTAGATCCCATCCCCACACATCTCCTTCAGGCCATCTCTCCATCTGTCGTGCCTGCTCTCACCCACATCATCAACTCATCTCTCTCCACTGGGTCATTCCCCACAGCTTTCAAAGAGGGCCGCATCACACCACTACTTAAGAAACCCACTCTCAACCCTTCACTGTTAGAAAACTACAGACCGGTTTCCCTCCTTCCCTTTACTGCCAAAGCTCTGGAGCGAGTTGTGTTTAACCAGCTCTCCTCCTTTCTCACACGGAACAACCTCCTGGACCAGAACCAGTCTGGGTTCAAGAGCGGACATTCCACCGAAACTGCACTGCTCTCAGTCATTGAAGCCCTGAGACTGGCAAAGGCAACATCCAAGTCATCTGTCCTCATCTTACTGGATCTGTCTGCTGCCTTTGACACTGTTAATCATCACATCCTCTTGTCTTCTCTCAGTGCGATGGGTGTCTCTGGAATGGCGTTACAATGGTTCAAGTCTTACCTCTCGGGTAGGTCATTCAGAGTATCCTGGAGAGATGAGGTCTCTGAGCCCCAACATCTTAATACAGGGGTGCCTCAGGGCTCAGTGCTTGGACCGCTACTCTTTTCCATTTACATGACATCTCTTGGCTCTGTCATTCAGAAGCATGGCTTTTCCTATCACTGCTATGCAGATGACACTCAACTCCACTTGTCATTTCAACCTGATGATCCGATGGTCTCTGCTCGTGTCTCGGCATGCCTGAGTGACATCTCACTTTGGATGAAGGACCATCACCTGCAGCCGAACCTTGGAAAAACAGAACTGCTAGTGATTCCTGCCAACCCAAAGACCCGCCACAACCTGTCCATTCAACTAGGCTCATCAACCATTACACCGTCCAGCACTGCTAGAAATCTGGGAGTGGTAATTGATGATCAACTAAACTTCACAAGTCATGTTGCCAGCACCACCAGGTCCTGTAGATTCATCCTCTACAACATTAGGAAAATTAGACCTTTCCTATCGGAGCACTCTCATAAATCCTAGTTCAGGCTCTTGTCTTGTCCAAACTGGATTATTGCAATGCTCTTCTGGCTGGACTCCCTGCCTGCACAACCAAACCTCTGCAGCTCATCCAGAATGCAGCGGCAAGAGTGGTTTTTAAAGAACCGAAGAGAGCGCACGTAACCCCTCTCCTCATTAGGTTACACTGACTCCCGGTTGAGGCACGCATTAATTTCAAAGCTATGCTTTTGGCTTACAAGACCACCACTGGCTCCGCCCCCTCATATCTTCACTCACTGATACAGATCTATGTTCCTACCAGATCCCTGCGCTCTGCTAATGAACAACGTCTGGTTGTACCATCCCAAAAAGGAAAAAAATCACTCTCGCGTACTTTTTCTGGATTTGTTCCACATTGGTGGAATGATCTACCTGCTGCTACAAGATCAGCAGATTCTGTAGACATCTTTAAAAAACGCTTGAAAACATATCTCTTTTGTCAACACCTGACTGACAAACACTAAATTCTTAACTTCCTTTCTATCAATTCCTTCTTAAAAAAAAAAAAAAAAAAAAAAAAAATCTTTCCTATCCTTAGCTTTGTATGCTGTGCTAGGTTTTAACTGACTAGTTTTTGGTGCACTTATGCTTTTTGTTACCTTTTGTTGTTGAAATTGCTTCCATTGTTTTCCTCACTTTATCACTTTGGATAAAAGCGTCTGCTAAATGACTAAATGTAAATGTAAATGTTGTTTATTTAAAAAGCCAACTACAAAATGTAATCAAAAGCATTATAAAGTCCAAGCTTTACAAGAATGACTGAAAATGTAATCACAGTGATTTGAGTAGTGACTCCCCCCGGGGGGGGGGCAGCCGGTGGAGATACTGCTGTCACCTTCATAAACAGTCATCGTTGTTCATTCATGATTACAGCCTAAACTTGTCAAATATAAAAAGAGCTTTTACAAAAAAAAATTGTTACCAAACAAAGTTAACAAACAAAAAATAAGGAGTGCTGTACAGTGTTTTTCTCTGTTTTCTAATGAGGATTGTTGGATTGATGCTACATACACAACACATTTTAATTATTTTACAAAGCCAGAATTTTATCTCTTTCTAAAGTAGAATTAAAGTTGTTTATTTACAGAAATAGATTTGTTCTTTCTACTGCACACATTACTTTATTACAGAAACAAAACCAGCTCTGTTTTAGTTTTTTTTTAATCTCTTTGTTAAACTTCACTGAGGATCTTCTCTTGCTCTGCAGTGTGTTTAGCTACTAAAGTATCTCGTTCTGAATCTGTCTGCACTGTTCATTGGGGCTGGAGGTTGAGAATACCTCCTTTTCAGGTGGTATTTCTGTATTTTCCTGCGGTGAGCTTTTGTATGCACAAAAGGAAAGAAAGTAATGCCTGTCGTATTAATTCTTTGTAAGGCTGAGTTTAAAGACTGTCTGCTCAACTGTAATTATTGCTTTACAGCAGCTGGTCCTGCATGAAAGGACTGTGTGTGCTTTCACATGACCTCTGACCCTTTTCACAGCAGGCCCTCAGACCGGCCCCTGATGAGATGTCAGGGGTAGTGCTGCACCTGTAACAGGTTGTGGCTCAGACAAAGAAAGTGTCTCCAGTCATTTTCAAAAGCCTGAAGGCTCTGAGACAGGAGTTATGCTTGAGGGATATTGTCCATGTTCATGAGCTTCACATACTGTGGGTCCTCTCTGAGAAACTATTTGTGGCATTGTTCCTGAGGTTGATGCGTTATTTGTACCATCTGGTGGCCGGGTTTTTCCCCACGGGGCCCGGCCGGGCTCAGCCCGAAGGAGCAACGTGGGGCTGACCTCCCGTGGGCCCACCACCTGAAGGAGGAACCGTACGGGCCGGTGCAAAGTGGATTGGGTGGCAGTCAAAGGCGGATGCCTCGACAACGCAATCCCCGGACATGGAATCTGGCGCTAGGGACATGAAATGTCACCTCGCTGGCGGGGAAGGAGCCTGAGCTTGTGCGGGAGGTTGAGAGATACCGACTAGAGATAGTCGGGCGCACCTCCACACACAGCTTGGGCTCTGGAACCCAAATCCTCGATAGAGGCTGGACTCTCCACTACTCTGGAGTGGCCTGCGGTGAGAGGCGGCGGGCCGGTGTGGGCTTGCTCATAGCCCCCCAGCTCAGCCGCCATGTGTTGGAGTTCACCCCGGTGAACGAGAGGGTCGCTTCCCTGCGCCTTCGGGTCGGGGATAGGTCTCTCACTATTGTTTGTGTTTACGGGCCAAATAGCAGTGCAGAGAACCCGGCCTTCTTGGAGTCTCTGGGAGGGGTGCTGGAAAGTGCTCCGACCAGGGACTCCGTCGTTCTACTGGGGGACTTCAACGCTCACGTGGGCAGCGACAGTGACACCTGGAGGGGCGTGATTGGGAGGAACGGCCCACAGGATCTGAACCCGAGTGGTGTTCTGTTACTGGACTTCTGTGCTAGCAACAGTTTGTCCATAACGAACACCATGTTAAAGCATAAGGGTGTCCATCAGTGCACGTGGCACCAGGACACTCTAGGCTGGAGATCGATGATCGACTTTGTAGTTGTTTCATCTGACCTCCGGCCGTATGTCTTGAACACTCGGGTGAAGAGAGGTTGCTGTCAACTGATCACCACCTGGTGGTGAGTTGGATCCGATGGCGGGGGAGAAAGCTGGACAGACTCGGCAGGCCCAAACGTACTGTGAAGGTCTGTTGGGAACGTTTGGCCGAGCCCCCTGTCAGAAAGATCTTTAACTCCCACCTCCGGCAGAGCTTCAACCAGATCCCGAGGGAGGTTGGAGACATTAAGTCCGAGTGTGACCATGTTCTCGACCTCCATTGTCGATGTGGCCACTCGAAGCTGTGGCCGTAAAGTCTCCGATGCCTGTCGTGGCGGCAACCCCCGAACCCGGTGGTGGACACCGGAAGTAAGGGATGCGTCAAGCTGAAGAAGGAGACCTACCGAGCCTGGTTGGCTCGTGGGGACGCCCCACGGCAGGCCAAGCGGACTGCAGCCCGGGTGGTTGTGGAGGCAAAACTCGGGTCTGGGAGGAGTTCGGTGAGTCCATGGAAAGGACTATCAGTCGGCCTCGAATAAATTCTGGCAAACCGTCCGGCGCCTCAGGAGGGGGAAGCAGTGCCCTGGCAACACTGTTTACAGTGGAGGTGGGAATCTGCTGACTTCAACTGGGGATATTGTTGGACGCTGGAAGGAATACTTGAGGATCTCCTCAACCCCACCAACACGTCTTCCACAGAGGAAGCAGAGGCCGAGGAATTGGAGGTGGACTCGCCCATTACTCGGGCTGAAGTCAATGAGGTAGTTGGAAAGCTCCTCAGTGGCAAGGCACCGGGGTGGATGAGATACGCCCTGAGTACCTCAAGTCTCTGGATGTTGTGGGGCTGACTTGGTTGACACGCCTCTGCAACATCGCGTGGCGGTTGGGGACAGTACCTCTGGACTGGTGGTGGTCCGCTTGAAAAGAGGGTGTGTTCCAACTACAGAGGGATCACACTCCTCAACCTCCCGGGAAAGTCTATGCCAGGGTACTGGAGAGAAAGCGACCGATAGTTGAACCTCGGATTCAGGAGGAACAATGCGGTTTTCGTCCCGGTCGTGGAACACTGGACCAGCTCTATACCCTCTCCAGGGTGCTGGAGGTTTTATGGGAGTTTGCCCAACCAGTCCACATGTGTTTTGTGGATTTGAAGAAGGCATTCGACTGTGTCCCTAGTGGCAGAGATCCTGCCTCATGTGTAGGAGTTCAAGTATCTTGGGGTCTTGTTCACGAGTGAGGGAAGGAAGGAGCGTGAGATTGACAGATGGATCGGGGCAGCTTCTGCAGTAATGCGGTCGATGTACCGGTCTGTCGTGGTGAAGAAGGAGCTGAGCTGTAAGGCAAAGCTCTCAATTTACCAATCGATCTACGTTCCTACTCTCACCTATGGTCATGAGCTTTGGGTCATGACC
The DNA here is from genome assembly GCA_024349245.1 of Neodontobutis hainanensis. NCBI lineage: Eukaryota > Metazoa > Chordata > Actinopteri > Gobiiformes > Odontobutidae > Neodontobutis > Neodontobutis hainanensis. Next base: position 12,864 of record JALDNG010003150.1, on the reverse strand, counting down.
GAAAGAACAAGATCCCGGATACAGGCGGCGAAATGAGCTTTCTCCACAGGGTGGCGGGCGCTCCGTAGAGATAGGTTGAGGAGCTCGGTCACACGGGAGGAGCTCAAAGTAGAGCAAGTGCTCCTCCACATCGAGAGGAGCCAGCTGAGGTGGCTCGGGCATCTGTTTCGGATGCCTCCTGGACGCCTCCCTAGGGAGGTGTTCCGGGCATGTTCCACCGGGAGGAGACCCCGGGGAAGACCTAGTACACGCTGGAGGGACTATGTCTCTCGGCTGGCCTGGGAATGCCTCGGTATCCCCCCGAAAGAGCTGGAGGAAGTGTCTGGGGAGAGGGAAGTCTGGGCGTCTCTGCTTAGACTGCTGCCTCCGCGACCCGGCCCCAGATAAGCGGTAGAAGATGGATGGATGGATGGATGGACATTTCACAGGAGAAATCAATGTTTTCAACAGTTCAGTTAATTCCAATATTGTAAAAAAATGTATTTGGCACTAACAAATTACCAAAACCAAAGTTTTTCTTTTTGCATTAAATAAAACAGAGTTGTACTGTGCAGTTAAACATTGCTATCTTTATTTTACTTTGCTATGTGAGGAACATTTCTGGACAGACTTCTACCCCTTCCTGTGGGTGACCCTCTCTGTTCTCTGTGTTACAGGCTTCTGGAGGTGGCATCAGCTGTGACCAAGGACATTGTGGTTTGTGGTTATCGCAGAGATGACTCAGAGTGGAGCCTATGTGTTTGGAGAGCTTGGGGCAGCCGTGAGCTGGAGCTCTTCTATAGCGCTTACGAGCAGCTGGCCCACCTTGAGAGCGCCTTGAGGAAGAGGAGGTAGCTGTGGCTTAGACAGATAATATGACAATAAACTCTCCATAAATAGAAATGGATCTGCAGACAGACAGCAAAGAGATTTTTTTATGGAGTGTTCATGTGGCCCCAGTGTCATTCCTCCAACGGCTCTGCTCATGCTTTCATCTGTCAGAATGTGGAAGTTTACAGACTGAGTTAGTTATTTAATGTGCATATCAGACTTAAACAATTAGGATAAGCCAGCAACATAAAAATCACATTTTTACTGTTAGATAAAAAATATAGCCACTTCATTTTTTTCATTTGTGAGGAGATTTTACAGAGCTCTTGAGTCCAGCTTCATTCCAACTACGCTGATCCTTCAATAAAAGTTACTTTGACAAGGAGAAAATTATTTCAACTCCAGTTGGAGTCAGTTATTACACATACATACACTTTTGGTCGGACTAAGTTGCTGATTAAGCTTTCTGGAGTGTAGTTTAAACGGCTATTCTGATTGGCTGACAGCAGTACAACAAAACTGTGACCATAAAAACTGTAAATAGCAGCTGCTTAAACTATTTATTGTCAGGATGAACCATGACTAAAATGATTAACCCAGTGTAGATGGATTAAATATTGTGGGACCATGGTAAAAGGAGGTTAATCTGCTCAGATGGAGGTGGAACACAGGTTAAAAAGCACCACCCAGCATGAAGGGCGATTAAAGCCTCTTGGTTAACCCTTTTGTCTGTACTAAGGTTACTTTTTGCTCTGACCTGTCCATATTATGAACTGTATTTGAGCACATCTTGTATTGTAATAATTTATGTGCAATAATAAAATTCATAGTTTTACTCAGGACCAAATGCAAATATATTTGGTCTAATCTGTTTTTACTGAAAGGTTCTTTGATAAATTATGTATTGCATGTGTAAATAAATAGTCATGTATATAATGACATAATAAATACTTAATAAAATTGTCCTCTCTTTTTTATAATTTTTATCACAGTTGTTCTCAAACTTCCTCATGTGCTTGTGTATGAGTCTAAATGTATAACTGTTCTAAATCTAATCTATTAAGATGACCTGATATACTAAATGAATCTGACAAGCTTTTACTCAGTAGTCAAGCGGTGTCCACCTCATGAATGATGCTCTTGTGGTTTAAAAATCCTGCGCTGAATCAATGCTTTTTAGTCCTGGTGCTCTCATTTGAGGTGGAGCTGAGCTCACTGTCACCCTTCGCTGAGTATGTTAGAGTCATACTCTGATATTACTTAATAAAAGGCACTACAAATTAATATATATGTATTCCATGACATTAGGTGACAGACACATCTGTCAGTGAAGATGAACAGTTAGGAGGAACAGCTGACAGCATTCACTTATTTTTCATCTCAATGCCTTAAAGCTGAATTAAGCAATTTGCAGTAAAAAAATAAAAATAAAATAAAGGTCCATAAACGTGTTTAAGAAAAATATGACAAGCTGATGTGTGATCCATGTTTTTTCTTTACTGCTAGATGAGGAATGTGCTTGCCTCATGGAGAGCTTTTGTACATGTTCTTGGTACCAGAAGCATACCGTATGAAGAGAAGCAGCTACAGCTTTACTTCGGTTCCACAATCCATCACTATGTGGCAAAGGCTCAAATTTGAAAAAAGGGCTTAAAATAATGATCGATCAGATTGTTCTCCAACAGTGAGCACGCCTCCATGCATCTATATGAAGAATGGTTTTTGGTTTATTTTTGATTTGGTGACGTATTTGTGGAATTTTTAAAGAACTTTGATATAAGCGTCTGCTAAATGACTAAATGTAAATGTAAAGCCTGTTGTGAAATGGAGCTGTGGTTTCTTTGTTAGCTCAGAAGAATGAGGGCGTGATCACTGCTGCATCCTTGTTTGATTATGAAATACCCTATGGGACAATGCTTCTGTTATTCACTGTGTTCTGAGAGTCTGGAGCATATTTGTTTTATGGCGACAATACAACACCAGTCTGACTTTTGTCTCAGCAGTCTGCACAGATGTATCAGCGGGATAATTAGGACCAGCCTAATGTTGGTAAAGTTTGGACTACAAGAGGACTTCTTTACATCATCTCTATATATACAGAGATGATGTAAAGAAGTCCTCTTCTTATATAAACACAGTATATATCTATATATACACAGTCAAGCCAGAAGTTATTCATACCCCTGGCAAATTTTGAGTTTTTATTCAACCACCAAGTTTGTTTTTGATTGGAAATGACACAGGCCTCTTTTAGAAGTTAATGAGACAATGTACAAGCGGCATCGAAGGAAAAAAATATATATTTCTCAACTTTTATTTACATTTGAACAAAAAGTGTCATGTCCAAAATTATTATAATCTCTATAAATAGAGAGGAATGTGTCAAGAAGGGCATCCGACATAAAACTTTTGCCAAATCCAATATGTGAATCACTGACATGACTTCCATACCAGATCGGTCGGGGCCCGGGTAAACAACGACCGCCATCAATGCCGTTTACCTACAGGGCGCTGGTGTAAATTGGGCTACTGTTGGTCGAAGAAGGAGAGGAGAAAGGTGTGCAGAAAGAGAATAGGAAAGGCAGGAGTTTAGGACTGAAAGTAGGGACTTTGAATATATATTTGGTGCAATAACTGGTAACATTAGAGAGCTACTAGAAATGATGCAGAGAGGAGGAAAGTCCAGGAGACCAGATGGAAAGGTAGCAAGGATAGAAACATTGGAGCAGGGTTTAAGCTGTTCTATCATGGTGTGGACAGGAAGAGAAAGGATGCCTGAGGAATGGAGAAGTGTTTTGGTGCCGATTTTTCGGAACAAGGGAAATGTGTTGAGTTGTGGAACGACAGAGGTATTAAGCTGATGAGTTATACGGTGAAGTTGTGGGAAAGAGTAGTAAGCATAATTTGCTTTGAGAATGAGAATGTTGATGCACACAGAGGGTCATAAATTGTGTCTTTGTAGATTTAGAGAAAAAGATTTAAGGAAAGTCTAGAGCGGTGGAGGTTTGCTCTGGAGGGAAGATGAATGAAGGTTGCAGCAAGACAGAATACATGTGTGTGAATTAGAGGGATTCAAGTGGAACACTCAGGTTACATAAGGTAAAATAAGTGGCAGTATTTTAAGTATTTAGGCTTAACAGTCCAGAGCAATGAAGAAGGTGGAAAAGAGATGCATGTGAAGGCAGGTTGGAATGGGTGGAGAAAAGTGTCAGGTGTGTTGTGTGATAAACAAGTAACAGTGAGAATGAAAGGAAAGGTATATAGGACAGTAGTGAGAGATGTTGTATAGTTTGAAGACATTTGCACTGAGGAAAAGACAGGAGAAAGAGCTAGAGGTAGCAGAGCTGTAGCCTGGTTCTACCAGACTCTCGTACATTTCATTTGTACAGAGAGTCTGGCCTCGCTCCATTGACAAGCGTTTACTTCCTTGTATGCGGGAACTCTGTTGAAGTTTAAAACTATTGGATCTGCCCAGAGTCACTCAGGATCTGCCATAGCCAATCGCTAACGTGTGGTCGTGACGTATGTCATGCGCCGAAACCGACTGGAAACAACAAGTCACTCCCTCTGTTCGCTGATTGGTCCTACAAAAAATTGAAACCTAAGAATAAACAGCGATCCCAGACTAAGTACTAAAGCGAAATGAAATTGAGCGGAAGTACGTAGGAGGGTGGAGCCAGGCTAGCAGAGCTGCAGATGTTGAGGTTCTCTTTGGGAGTGAGATGGTTTCGACATGTTCAGCGGGAAAGAGGGTGAAAATACTGGTAAGAGGATGCTGAGGTTAGAGCTGCCAGGCAGGAGGCCAAGAGGAAGCGCAAAGAGGAGGGTTATAGATGTGGTGAAGGAGGACATGAAGGTAGTTGGTCTGAGAGAAGAGGATGCAGGGGATAGGGCTGAATGGAGGCAGATGATTTGCAAAAGCAGCATTTGTTTTTACTTTTAGCAAACTTGAGTGGCTTTGTACCATTAGGACCACTGAAATGGATTCGGCCTTTGAAAACAGTGCTATGAAAAGGAAAAGTTAAAGCAAAAGCATCTGGACTAGATTTTCAAGGTTAAGATGTTTTGTCTCTTCTCCAAGAGACTTTGTTAATTCTGAAATCAACTGGTAAGAGAGCTGGGGGTGCTCAATACGTTGATTGCGATTTACCAGTAGAACAGAGGTAGTACTGGTAGATTGCGAGACAGAAAATAAATAAATAGACGTCAGCCAATCATCCACCCAATCACTTGATTGACAAACAGGGCAGCCAGTCAGGTGAGGTCTGAATTTTTCTGACGCGCATGTACTGCGCATGCACAGCAACGGCACTAATTGCACCAAGACGCTTCCTCGGATATTTTCTCTTAAACTAAGTGCAGCAAATCTAACAAGTTTCAGCAAATTACCTCCAATTTTAAGCGTTTTTTTTCACTTAAACTTAAGAAAGACTAAAAATGGCTCATACGGTTATGCAAGGTACAGCAACATACATTGTACATATAAAGAATCCTCAATATATTTGTAAATAAATATATGTTTTGCATTTTGTAGTGGTAGATCATTTTGACTTGGTCATTTTATAAGTGGCTCCCCTGCTCTAGAGGGAGGAAGTTGACCTGAAACTGACTGATGTGTCTTGGTCTTGTAATCTTTACCTATGAAAGGGCAGTGATGGTAGAGTTGTTAGGCTTAAGGGAGTCGTTAGTTGGCACAGAAGAGCCAACCCTGGTGGAGCCGAGTCTGCAGTCTTTGAGGATAACAATTTCAGAACACCTGAATGGAACACTAAGAACTTTCCTGAGCGACTCTCACATCAGGAGTCACACTGCCCTTTCATAACTAACGATTATGAGACCAAGACAGTCCAATCAGAGTCAGTTTCAGGTCAAACTCCTCCCTCTAGAGATATAAGCTCAGCTCTCTCACCAGTTGATCTCAGAACTGAAGAAGTCTCTTGAAATTAGAGACTAAACATCTTCACCTTGAAAGGATGCAGCAGATTGCTCCTGAACTCTTTACTTCTTTCCTGGGGATAAACCATTTTTCACATTATTTGAGAAGAATAATCCAAACTCAAAAGCACCTTCTAACAAATACTGTCATCCAACATATCACAGTACCAGGATAGCCATGGAATGCCACTTATGTTTGCCACCAGTTGATAACACAGTATAGCAGTATTTAGGTGGACCTCTCCAGGTAAGCTACAGGATGTTTATAGGAAGAAGACTAAACTAAGTGGAGTGTGAGTGCTGCCCTGGCCTTTTGTCTCAGGAGCTACATGAAGCCACACCAGTATATAGTCCTTTTTATTGAAAGAATTAAAATGCTAACAGTGACATGTGACTTAAAAGCTGATCCTCCACCTTTAAAGACCACACTGACTGTGGGCCACACCGAGTTTGTGCTCATCCCATCCACCATAAGCAACTGACTCACAAATACAAAATACAAAACTCTTTGGTCAAAAATACATGACTTTCACAACAAGCCCCTCTTATTGCACTTCAATAAATTAGAAAAGTATAAATGGCACAGACCAATCCAGTTTGGCTCACACAATAAAAATAAATGACATACAAAGTCAATCACAAATGAAAAATCATTCAAATAGCTTTTGATTGAAAAGATTAAATACAATTTGGAGTTTTGTGCAGGTCATACAGGCCCCTTACTTAAGTACACAGATGAATCTTCCAACTGTTTCACACAGAACACAGTCATTATCATCCTCAAGCCACACTCAAGCTTGTATCCCAAGTCAGAACGTGACCAATCAACAACCTCACTACTGTTTTTGTAGTAGACTCAATACAGACAATAAGACTAGAACTCACGCTTTGCCCTTTAGCTCTGTCCACTTCACTTACTTTACCACCTATCATTTATTAAGCTCTACTTTTGCATTTCTAGAAAAATAGAAGATAGATATGCTCTGTGAAAAGACAAGGACAGGTGTTAGCAGACTTTGTTTGACACCATTTAATTTCAAACTAATTATGTTAAAGTTTTTAAGCCACTATGTGTTAAAAAAAGCTGCTGCACTGCTCCTCCTCTTTTTAGTGCTTATCAGAGTAAAAGTAAATTGCAGGGCCATAGATGTAGAAAAGAAAGACACATATGCTGGGTTATTATATTGTCCATTTCTCAAGAAAATCCCACATTATACCATTAAACTGTACTTTGTCACTTTTCTTCTATCTCAATATATTGGAGATAAATTGCGTTTTCATTTGCTATTTATTAATAATCACAACAAGTAACTATTGTGAATGGTGAATGCAATAACTGATATTTATGTTTATATTTTTAAAAATAAAATATTTTCCAGGTCAAATAAATTAGGTAGTCCAAAGCAGGAATGTTTGTGAGCCAGTCTTATGCTGTTCTGGTAGAGCCATTATTACTGGCCGTTTGTCTGTAGCTCTGCTCGTTCTTCTCCAGCCACAGCTCGGCCAGCTGCTGCGTGGAACCATGCGACGAGGCCCTGGAGCCCACACACATCTTGTACTGCTTGGCCTCCAGGTTGGGGTCACATATAACAGGATGGTGCACGTGGACTATCCCTGTATCTGTGCTCCGAGACAGCCTGATTCCAGACTGGATAAACTTATTAAAGAGGTCCACGTCCTCCAGCCCCCAGCCATGTATTGACGTGTCGAAGCCTCCAGCGTGCACCAGATCTCCTTTGTATACACAAACTATACCGAAACCATAGTTCCTCCAGAGTCCGGTCTTGGAGGTGAAGACGTAGTGGTTATTGCTTGGGACCTTCCCAGCGAAGACTACCTTGGGGTCGTACTGACTGAAAATGATGGGAAAGTAGGTCTGCTCCCCGAGGAGAGTGTTGTCCCGGCACCGCTTCAGAAAGTCGCTGTTAAAGAGCAGGTCCACGTCGCAGTAGAAAAGCAGCAGTCGTTGGAGAAATGTGAGGAGCCCACCTCCAGAGCAAGGGCCCGGAGAAGGCCCCATCCACTGGTTTGATCTCCATCTCGGCCCGTGGGTACTTCATGTGGTACTCTCTCATCAGGTCCACCTGCTTGACCCAATCGGCATTGTCTGTGTTGAAAAGCAACACCAGCAGCTTCACATTCTGCTTAGACATCAGACAGACGCGCTCAAAGTTAGCCATGAAGCGTGCAAAGATGTCATAGCGTCCTGACAGCGGCACCAGGATGTTGACCGTCTTCTCTTTGGGCTCTCGTTGCTCTTGACCCGATGTGGCCAGTTTGAAGGGCACCAGCATTTTTAGAGAGTTTGAGAGGAACGAGAGTGAGTCCGAGTCCTTGTTGATGTGACTGGCAAGTGCTCTGGCGTCCATCTCCTCATCCTCTCTGAACTGGATCTGACTGAAGGTCTGCTGTAAGTACGCATGCCTTCGGACAGGGACCGTCATGGTCTTTCCTTTGTGCTTCTTGTAGAGCAGCAGCAGATCCAGCACATACTCTGCCCCGTACAGAGGGCTGACCCTCCGATATCCATACTGGATCTCTTTAAAATCAATAACTCTGCCTCGAGTTTTGGCATTTGCGTTGATCATTTCCATCACCTGCATAATAATGTCGTCTAAGGCCTGTCTCTGGGCCGAGTCCATACCACGACGAGGGGGCAGCCCGTTTGAGGAAGAGAAGAGGTACTTCCCTGTCAGAAACTCCCATTCCAGCACCTCCTCTCTCTGTTTTGGGTGGAAGCGCATGAATGAGGGTGGCATGCCCAACTGGAGGTCCTCTCGACTAGGCTCGCGGCTCCAAAGCGCCCCATCTGGACAATCTCGCGGTGCAGCTGGATGGTGCGATGGCGCAGGTCAGCAATCTTGCAGCTGAGGATGTAGCTATGCAAGCGGTACTGGTACGGTGGGTTCTTGTTGGGGTGCAGCGTGATGGCTCTGTGAATCTTGCTGTTGTGAAGGTCTCGGATGTAGCCCTTTTTGTTTGGTTCATAATTCTCGTAGAAGAGCTGTTGCATCTGCAAAACAGAGACAGGTCTGTGTCAGAGAAAAACATCTGTTCAGTCAGTGTTGTGGAGTTGACATCACACTCAATGATGCCTGTTTGTCAACGGCACCTCCAACAATAGCAATGTCATGACAAGAAGTACTAGTAAAGAAATGGACAAACCGCTGCTCTGTTTGAGGCACTGGCCTTAATTGTGGCCGTTATATATCTTTAACCCAAAGTAAATCTTTTACCCTTACCTCTAGTGATATTGTTTCCTACGGAGCCCCTCTGGTCTCACTATGTAAAAAAAATATATATATGTAACTAAGTCGTGGCCACGAGATACGCTAAGTCGTGGCCACGAGATACGCTAAGTCGTGGCCACGAGATACGCTAAGTCGTGGCCACGGATAAGTAAATATGAATAAATATAAAAGAAGAATGCACAATGGAGCAGCTTTTCTCCCGAAAGCATGCACGCTAACTCTGCCACCCATAAGGCTCATGCATACAGCCAGATGGAGGTACCGTGACCTAAGCCTACAACGCCCTCTGCTGACGTTTTATTGTAGGCTACACAGACATGCTTTTCCAAAATGTCAAACACTTCAATAATTAATAAACCAGTCTGCACACTACAATATACGATCTTAAAATCATAATCAGAAATACTTTATTGATCTTTATTGATATCGATAACCCAGGGGACAATTGTTGTGTCACAGTTGATGTGCACATCAAGACATTTAAAGAAATATAAATAATAATATAAGTTGGTAAATAAACAAGTAGCCTATACACATGTAAAAAGTATAAATATATGCTATAAAATATAAATAAGAGTTATAAAGGACCATGGATATGCAGCCTACAAGATTTACATTACTGTATTAACAGAATTGAATTGATTGTGATGAACAGTACTAGTAAATAAATAGAAGCAAAACTGCACCAAACTATATTACACTGAATATTAAAACAGATAATATTGCACAGAATGTGAAGTATTACATTGCACTACAGTACAGGGTCCATTTAAATAACAAAGGTTATCGATATCAATAAAGATCAATAAAGTATTTCTGATTATGATTTTAAGATAGTCTACAGTAGTGTGCAGACTGGTTTATTAATTATTGAAGTGTTTCACATTTTGGAAAAGCATGTCTGTGTAGCCTACGATAAAACGTCAGCAGAGGGCGTTCTAGGCTTAGGTCACGGTACCTCCATCTGGCTGTATGTATGAGCCTTATGGGTGGCAGAGTTAGTGTGCATGCTTTCGGGAGAAAAGCTGCTCCATTGTGCATTCTCCTTTTATATTTATTCATATTTACTTATCTCGTGGCCACGACTTAGTTACATATATATATTTTTGGAAACTCTCCGTAGTTTCCATATTAAACTAGAGAGTCTAAAGATATTAAACTGACACTCTAAGTTAGCCTGCAAAATCTGTAGGCACTATGTAGGAAACTATCAGAGACTGAGATGTAGGAAACTATCAGAGACTTAGATGTGTTAAATCAGGAAAAGTTTTCCGGAAACACCGCATGATTAGCTTTTAATTTCAGATTCCAACCCTGACTGTGGCTTTGCTCTGGTGCTGCCTAAATCTATTTTAGATTTACACTCATTTGCCGTACACTGCACATTTCAATACTAAATCTTAGGCCTAATCCCAATTCTCTAACTTATCCCTATCCCTTATCCCTTATTTATATCCCATATTTTGTGTTTAACAGCACAGCAGATGCGAGAGAGGTGCAAAATGTAATTAATCTGTTTTTCTGTCAATTAAAATTGATAGCACATAAACAGTTGTTTTTGTGGTTGTAGTAACATCCTTTAGTGATCCATCACAGGGACTAAGGAAACAGATGCTGATAATGTTCAGTGCAATATCCAAATCAAAATACTGTATGATGATGATGGATGCATTATAAGAGCTTATCATAATATTATGTTGTGTATAAAAATGTAGGCAACATTCTAAACTGAGATTATATATAGCCTAATATTATTTATTTATTTATTTATTTATACCTACAGGTGTGGTGTCCCAATTCTTAGGGTTAGCCTATAATATTTGCTCTACCCCTTACCCCTTCATTTGGAAGGCCAAGAGATAGGGCTAAGGGGAAGGGGCAAATTAGAGAATTGGGATAGGACCTTACATACAGTCTAAACTGGACAGTAAATGTGGAATGCACCCACACCGTGCACCACTCACACACACCACATGCACTGCTCACAGCTAAACCAGTTTTTTTGTGCATTTAAAATTATTCATGCTCCAACAAAAACTACAATGCTCATGCTCTCGGGAAAATTTCTCAGGCTTTGACAATAATCACACACTTTTTATCCAACACAGACTTATCAATCTGTACAAAACAAACAATGTATCATGGGCAACAATTACAAATCAGCTGTAAAGAAAATGATAGACCATACTGACCATATTATAACTCACATATTTACATTTTAATGTTCATTAATATGTACTGACCCTCTATAAATAAATACAAATACTGTCAAAAATCTGACATGGCACAGTAATGTCACTTCATCATCAGCTTGATTATTGTCCATTCAAAAAATAAAAAGAGAGAGCTGCTACTTCAAAATCCATCTTCTTCCGCTTACCGGGGCCAGGTTATGGACGCAACTGTCTAAGCAGAGTTCCATCTCCCTAGACACTTTATCCAGCTCTTCAGGGGAATACCAAGCATTCTCATTCTCATCCCAGCCACTTCACACTCAGCTGCAAAGCGTCCCAGTGAACGCTGAAGGTCCTGGGCTGATGAAACCAACATGACAACATCATCTGCAAAAACTAGAGACGAGATCCTGTGGTCCCCAAACCAGACTTTCTCCAGGCCCTGGCTGCCCCTATAAATCCTGTCCATAAAAATAATGAACAGAACCGGTGACAAAGGGCACCTCTGCCGGAGTCCAATATGCACAGGCACCGGCAGGCAATGAAAACCAAGCTCATGCTCTGTCGTACAGGGACCAGACAGCCCTTAGAACAGGGCTCCGGACACCATACTCCCCTAGCACCCTCACAGGATGACATGAGGGATACAGTTGAATGCCTTCTCGAAATCCACAAAGCACATGTGGACTGGTTGGGCAAACTCCCATGCATTCTCTGGCGACAGGGGCGCAACTACCCAGAGCTAAATACCTACATACACAGTGGCTGGTTAGCTCAGCTGGTAAGGACAGGGCTTTCCAATTTGAGAACCCAGGTTCGAATCTCCCTCTGGACTCCCTATGAACTAGGCCTCACCTAACTCCTCCCAGACTGGAGTTTTTGCCTCCACAACCATCCGGGCTGCAGCCAGCTTTGTTTGTTGATACCCGCCAGCTGCCTCAGGAGTCCCACAAGTCAGCCAGGCCTGGTAGGACTCCTTTAGCTTGATGGCATCAGCCTTGACAGGCACCGGAGAGTTTACAGCCACAGCTCAGAGTGACTGTGTTGAAAATTGAGGTGGAGAACATGGTCCATTCGGACTCAATTTTTCCAGCCTCCCTCGGGAACAGGTCAAAGCTCTCCCGGGGGTGGGAGTTGAAGATCTATCTGACAGGGGACATCCCAACAAATACGTTTGTGTCTGTGTCTGCTGAGTCTGTCCAGCTCTTCTGTCTGATCACTTTCCAGCACTCCTCCAAGAGACTCCAAGGAGTACTCTGCCCTGTCATTTGGCCCATAAACAACAGTGAGAGACCTATCCCCAACCCGAAGGCACAGGGAAGCACCCCCCCGTTTTTGGGTGAACTCCAACACATGGCGGCTAAGCTCAGGAGCTATGAGCAAGCCCACATCATTCCATGTCCCCAAGACCAATTCCCATATCCAGAGATCAGGTCCTTGGGGGACTTACGTTCGACTACTGCCGAATCCACTATGCACACAGCCCCTTGCCCTTCCTCCTGCTGAGGACTGAAGTCACTGATGTCCACGTGTTAAAGCCCTGTTATGTTTTTTTTTCCAGGTGGAGTTGGAACAGAAGCATAAGCATGTATCTGCAGCTAGTGTGGTTCTGAGGCCTGCTTCAGATACATTCTTACCTGGAGCGGAAACTGTGGCCACAGGATCTGAAAATTCACCTGGCTCACCACACTCTG
>JALDNG010003149.1:0-29963 GCA_024349245.1 Neodontobutis hainanensis | reverse complement strand
CAGGAATCATTTATTCTTTGAACTATTGTTGTATTAATCCTTATATCAAAAAATATACACTTTTAAATATACTATCGATTTCACGATACATGGCATCTCATATGATTAATATGAACCAAAAACGTTTTTAAAGTTAAAATACTAAAACCTAATGTTTGAATATCATCAATCATAATATAATTCAAAAATAATTTTAATTCATTAAAATGAAATAAGCTAGCTTGCTTAAATATACATGATGATATCTTTTCATCGATGATGTTTTAATTATGTTATTATTTTCATATTTTGTTTTTTCGAATCAGACAATATTTAATTGAAACCTAATTCAGAATTTTTATGGGTATGTCTTTGAGTGATAAGGAGATAAAATCACAAAACTCGCATTGAAATTTTGTTGAAGTTGATCATCAGCTATTAATGACAAAAAAATATTTCATGAGTTACAACTTAGCATAACGAAAATAATATTATATAAGATTTAAAAAAAGGTCAATGTTTAAAGCTGTATTTTAACCATTCAAAAATGAAAATATTTTTGAAAAGTTGTTGTAACTAAGGTACATTAGCAAAATAAATACTTCGAGATTTCTGGTGGTCTTTTCAAACATTTTTCTGAATCATGCTAGGTTTTGAGAGTTAAGATTTTTGAAAATACCTCACCTTTATTTTAAAACTGAAATTTTAATTTGAAAGAGAGGCACAAAATAAAATTATAAATTTTCAATTTCAACAATATCTATATATTTGAAATCAATTCTAGGATTTGATATTTGTAAATGTAAATATTTTTTGTTTAAATTACAAAATAACAACTAAGAGAATCAACATTGTCCAATATCGCTGAGTTCCAAGAATTCACAGGTGAATAACCAATTTATTGATCTAATCTATGGAAAAGATGAATGTGCAAGATTGATGTTAACTATCTCCGTTTTATCCCAATAAACGTAACCTCTTTTACTTTTCCTCTTTCCAAAAAACAGCCTGAATTTAGAAACGTTTATCAGCCTAAATGAATCATCTATGCCAATTTTTATGAGATATAAGATAAACATTTTTAAAATTTAATCATAATAAATATAAAGAGTAAAGTAGAGTGGTAACCTGTACATCTTTATTACACATCAACATTTCTTTTGATATAGTATTTAAAAATCCTCTGAATGAGTAATTTTTACTTGAAATTCAGTTTGGCATATACAGATTTTTTCAGTTTATTTTATCTGTTATCAATTATTTATAACTTAATTTCCAACAATATATCAATCCCAAGGTTTATTTTTTGGAGATACTTCCAATTTAGTTCCCTTAAAAAATTAAAATACACTAAATTTTTTATAATATTTAATATCTTATATTTCTGATGTAATTTATTTGAAAATATTTAATCAGAAATGATATTGTCCTCAAATAAATAGTTTTTAATTTAAGTAACAAATATTCATCTTTGAAATACTTTATCGTAAAAGTAAGACAAACTAAATCGATGAAATTTTGTTTTCAAATCATATTAGTTTTAAAGAATTCTTCATATCATTTTCGTATGATATTAAATTTTAATTTAAAGCTAAAATTTATGAGAAGATAAGTTGTTACATCATCCTACAAATCTTTTAGTTATTTTAATGAATGTTTACTGTTTTATTGAAAACATAAATTTGTAATTCAATAAAATTCATTTGAAAAGGATTAAAATAATTCAAGTTTCGAAAAAAATGTGAATAGGCTTATTTTCAGATCTGAAAATCTGTAGGAATTTTATGAAATTTTAGAAGAAAACGCAAATTTTATCAAAATTTAAATAATAAGTCAAATTATACTCATTAAATCTTTTTCGAATTAAAATTTTATAAAAAACTAAGTAAGTAATTTTGGAAGTAAAAAATAAAAAATAAATGAGAACAAAGAAGTTTGATTGGTATTATATTAAAATTTTTATTTAATCGATTGAAATAAAAAAAATATATATCTGTTAATATTTTTTAATTTTAAATATTTATGAAAAAAAACAAATTATTAATTTTATGAGAAAATTTTAATCATTGACAAAATATGACTTTAAATATATTTAAAAACGCTCAAGGATCTTAAAAAATAATAACTGAGGATACTCATTTTTACAATTATTTATTTGCAGAATATTCAAATAAAATTTAAATTTTGTTTTGACACTTTAAATACAAAGTACCAATTTTTTTAAACCTTCCTTGAATTAATTTAAAAAATATTATGAATCATTGAATTTTTCAACGAAATGAAAAAATTCTCAACTGTGGTAACAATGTGATGGAAACATTTTTTCTTATTATTTAAGAGAATATTGAATTTTCTGTTTTCCACCTTTTTGTTTGAACTTTAACGATAATCAAATACGAGAAGTGAACAATTCCAAAATCGACGTAAAATAAAATTTTCGTCAAAATGAAGCTGACATAATACTTAAAATACTGAAACCCGAAGTCTATGTCAAATTCCAAAATATTTTTAACTTAATTTCACAACTAGCCTGAATAATATATTTCTTAACTTAAAATTCAATATTATTTAATATTTCCTGGAATAGGTTGAAACTCAGAGATCGAATTTAATGAAAAAACTTGAAAAATGTTAATGTAAAAATAACTTGGAGATACATCATAAGTCAGATTTACTTTGATCATTAACATAGGTTTTCTTTCATTTAAAATTGTAACTAAAATTACTTGATGTTAACTTTAGCATTTTATTATTTTTTCAATAAATTACTTTATCACAGAATCATGGAATGTTTTCCTTCTTCATATTTAGTTTCTATATGTCTTTCTACATTGTTTTTTGATTTTTTAATTTTTATAATATGAAGAATGTATGTAAAAATTACTCATTTGAAAAAGTATTTCTATTTTATTGTTATCTGGAAGAACACACTTTAGAGATTATAATTTACAAAATTAATCTCATATCAAATCATCATGTTTTGTTTTAAAAGCACTTTCAAAGAATGTTTTATGCTAAAATTGTAATTATCTATTGCGTAAATTTTAGTTCTATATACCCATTAATTCAGGAAATCAAAATTTATTGTTGAATGCTTTGAATATATCGTTTATGAAGGCAACCTCCTCATATTTAAAGGACATTTTATTTCATTTTGTAAAATTAAGTTTTCCGCTGATTATGTGGAATTTTATAAATATATGAAATATTATATTAAAGAATTGGCCAGCTTGGCATGTATTTGACTGATTTATCTCGGTAAAATAAAAATAAAATAGATATTAGAAAGATGTAAAATTTACGATTCTGTTTCATATACATTGACTTACCAAAGATTATGTTTATGTCAGAAGAATTTATCACTGGTTGTTATCTCCTAAAGTAATAAAATTCACCTGTAATTTAAATTTAATTATTAATTGTCACAATATTTGTGATTTAAGATATTTTTTATTTTAAATATTTATGAGAATGGAATCAAATAATTGAAATTATGTACAGTTTACGACAAAAATGAATTTATTGTTGATATTTTTGAATTGTAAAATATAGTTATTTTTAATAAAATTGAGATCGTGACACAAAAAATTTCAAAGTCATATATAATTATGTAAATCCTAAATTTCTTTTCAAAACTTACGATAAAATAAGCGAGATGTGGTCGATGATTCTGAATAAAAAGTTTACCAATTTAATAAAATAAAATAATTTACTATATTTTATATTAATTGAATACTGAAGCAGAATAAATCTATAACTACAAAGTAATATTTAAAAAAATGTTCATTACAGTTTTATCTTTTGACAATTGCTCTCTGAAAAAATTAAAATAGTCAAAACACTCCTGAGATCGATAATTGATTAAATATGTTTAAAAAATGAATAATTTAAGAATTTTTGTTTTTCGTTCTGTCTATGTTAAAATATTGTGTAAATCAGTTTTCAAATCATTTCATTGTTCATTTTGATGAAATGATCACCTTTTAAAAAATAAAATATGTAATTTTCCAACATCAATAGTTGTATTAATCAATAAAAAAATGAATGTTATTTAGATCGATAAGAGTAACAAAAATAGGTGTAGAGAATATTTAAAAAGAGAAAAATAAAACTTTAAAAGATTTATGCATTTGCAGGAAGATTTTTTTCGAAAGATAAAAGCTGAGTTATTCTTTGACAATAACTAGTAACTTAAAATTTATAAAATAAACAAAATTCTGCAAAATAAGCATGTTTAAATTTCACATCTCGTATCCAGAACAATTAAAGTTATATCTAAAAATATATCTTCAAAATGAAAAATATTAACGTAAATTAAGTAAAATATAAAAACAAAATCAAGATGAAAATTTATTGATTTATGAATCTTGGAATACGTTTTCAAATATTTATGTATTTTTAATCTTATGTAACTTAAAATATTCCCGATTTTAAATATTTGTAATTAAAATTGGTAAATTTAAACAGGTCATTCAAATAAAATGTAAATTTATTTGTCTTATAAGTCAAATAAAGAATTCATTTCCGTCTTTGTTTCATCTGCCATTCTTTTATGTATTTTAAATATATGATTTTTGACTGAGTTCTCAAATAAAAAGATTTAAAATACTATTCCCATCGCAACATAAAATTTTTTATGTTTAATCAGGTACAGAGAATCAAGGAGGAATCCACATCGAAGTATACTTCCCGCGTTTCTTTGAAACATGGTGTGACAAACCTGTTTTAAATGAAGGAAATATACAGGAAATGTTTTAAGACTGAGGATTGAAATGAGTTCCAAAATGGCGTTATGATATTTTTTGTTTTGATTATTTCTGTGAGATATTGTTATTTGACTATGGAGATTTTGCATTGCTTCTTCAATCTCCCGAAAGGTTTTCATCAATATAAGTGGTAGTTTTGTACTAATTTTCTTTCTGTACTTATGATGGGCATAGGTTTCATAGTGAGCTAAAAGACTCAAATCTTTTAAAACACTCTGAAGAAATTGAACTTCATGTTCATCAGAGAGCGAGGATATAAAATAAATGAAAATAGCTTCTGGATCATATTTATTTATCATTTTAAATGAAGTTCTCCTTTCACCCCTCCATTTACTTAGATGTCTAAAATCACTGTCAATTAAAACTCCATCAGAATAATCAATATTATCATATACACGCACTCGTGGGTTTTGTATATTATTATTTTCATCTTTTTTTAACTCACGTAATAATGTAGGTATAAGTGGCATCTCAAATTCCTGTAATTCTAAAGTCGATTCCCCTTGGCTTCTTCGAAATTTCTGATTCTGTGTTTTACTCTGATTGTATCGAATTTTAGTCATGAGAGAACTTTTAGATTGCTGACTTTTCAAGTTAAGAAAATTCCTTCTTGAATAAAAATCTGAAATCAAAGGCTTATGAATCAAATATGCTCGCAGAAACTTTTTCTGATTCTTTTGGTATTTCTGATCATATAATTTTTTACGACGAGGATAAACTTTTTGTCTTAGAATTGGGACTATTTTTTGTAAACTTGAAAGATAAATATCTTTCTCCGTTTTTATCGGGCGTTTAACAGTTAAACTCCTTACAGGAGTTACACTTTTTTTGGCCATATCTGATATTTTGGTTACTTCTAAAGTATGTTGAGTAGATTTATCATTCGACAAAAATTTATGAATATTTTCATGCTTTTTATGTTCATTCAGTTTAGGAGAAATGATAATCGATTGATTAAAAATCGATATGAAAGCCAAATAAATATTCATTGTCATAAAAAACTTCGTATATAAAATGGCGTTCTCGTAATGACGCGTTATTTATTTTTCTATAGATTTTTAAAATTAAGAAGATAAACTTTACAACAATAAATTCATTTTTATAATTTTTAAAGAAGAACGCAAACAAATTCATTCCATTTATTTTCTTATATACCAATTAAACAAAAGTTAAATGCGGTAGGCCCAGGCTCTAAATCCATATTAATAGTTGAGATTATTCAGATTATAGATCTTTCGGTTAGATAAATAAATTGTTATCCTATCTTATTTGTTATTGACAATTATTTAGTTTAGGTGTTGTATGATAATAAATCCTTTTTATGCTTTTTAATACACTAAATTAATTGAGTTAATATTTGAAAAGTATTTTATAATATCAAGTAGTGTGTATTTTCATTCGAAAGTATCAATTTAAATCAAACAACATTTCGATGATTTCACTTATAACTTATCAATGAAATTGTATAATTTTATCATTTTATGGTTGTTTTAAGTGTCAAAATATTATCTTCTGTAAATATATTTCATGATCTAATGCTCAAAAATATGTGTGATGTGGGTTTCGATTCTAAAAATTTCATCAATTTTAAAACTCTATTTTGGTATAAAACGAATTTGATTTAAATTGAATCACCATTTAGAACTCATTTCAAATTATGATCCTGTTAATTGAGAAAAAGATTAGAACGACCTTCCAAAGATGTTTTTAGATGTATTAGCTTCTCTAGAATATCTCTAACGCGATAATTTAATAATTAAATCATTCGAAACGATTTTTTATGCCCTTAGAATGTGGATTATGTGAAATTATTTTAATAAAATATATTCATAATTTTTGAATTAATTTAATAGTTTTCATGAAAATCGTGTTTATTCGTGTAATTAATTTTACCACAAGATTATCAATGACGGTTGGGATTTTATGTTTGCGCAATCTCTCATAAATTGTATGAAAATAAACTTAATATTTTATTGGAATAATTTTAACCAAAGTGAAATAATTTAGGTCATCACTGAATTCCGAAGAAATAGATTTTCGTAGTTTTTAAGTTTCTTATGTTCCCATCTTAAAATTATTGTGTTTTGATCAATCAAAATTTGACGAATTATCGTAAATCATCACATAATTATGTTATTTTAATTTTAATAAAAACATCTAAGTTAAATTTTACATATCAAAAAGAAAAGTCCTTTTATAAGTAAATCCGTGTTATGAAAAGTTTTTGCGCATATTCACAATCTGAAAAAATGAAGATTATTCTTGAGAATATGCGCAATTGAAAAATATTTTGAGAAAATATAAAATTGACTTTCGCTAAGAATAACATACAATGTGTCTGCTTAACGTGGAATTGAAATCTAACACTTGAATAATTATTTTCAGTAATTTTGTTGAAAGACCATCAGTTTTTTCTACCTGAAAAAATAATATCAATTTTCAGTTATTTTATTCATTGAGCTAATTTATGGAAGACTTATAAACATATGTGAATACATATTTATGTAAATCGCACAATTTATGCGCGCCACTTTTATGACGTCAAAAAATTTTTAATTTTGTTAAGTTTATAGAAAATTTTTATCGGCTTGAGCTCGATTCTAATCTGAGTTTTGGAAGATTAAATGAGAAAATTAAGGGAGTGCAATGCGGATAAGTCTGAAAGTTCACTAATATTTTAATAATCACAAAATCTTTTATTTTAACTTTCGAATTCATCAATATAATATATCAAGGGTATAACTGACCAATAATTAAAACAAAACGTATTTCCGTGGGTTTAAAGATTCTGTAAATCTTTTGCCGTTGAGTATTATGAAAGTAAATCTCTTTGATCACTTTTCAATCTGCAAAAGATGTAAAAATAATGATAAATAAATCACTTTACTTTATAGCATCATTAAAATCAAAATAACTTATTTATGAAAATAATTTTATCACTCATTTAACTTTCCCATTAGAATACGAATATTAATTTAGACTCATGCGCATAATGAAGTAAAATTTATTGTATCGTTATATTTTAAAAATTAAAAAAAATATTCTAAAAGATTTATGTTTCTTGTAGAATTTGAAGAGATTTGTTTTCATTTAAATAGAGCTTTTTCGTTCAAAAAATCTAAATATATTCAAACGTTGTTTTGTAACCGATGAGTAAAACTAAGTTTTGACAAACCTAGATTTAAAAAGTATGTTAAAAAATTGTTCTGAAGATTTATAAATTTGAGAAATATTTATTAAATTTTCAACATTTATTTACCTTAAAACTGATTAAAGCTAAAATTAATGAATGCGAGCGTTTTTATTTCATTTCTATTTGTTCCTTGTTTGAATTTTTTATTGGAAATTAAATGAATTTTGCTGATCATAGATTTAATTTTTTTCATATGTTTTAATTATTGTTGAATTTGACATCTGTGATTTCGTTCTAACTTTCGACACATATGAAATTTATATAGCAATAGAAATTGATATTATTTCATTCGAAAAGAAAAATAGACCAATATCTTCATGTGAAATACGACATATTAATTTTTATTTTAAAACAAATTGAATCTAAAATCAAAGAAAATATATCAATTACTCAACAATATATTCTGTTTTATAATGATTTTTGTGATGTATGTATTAATTGTAACAAATCGTATTTAGTCGTAATCATTATTGTTTCATACGTAGCAATTGGTGACGAGTTGTTAAAATGCTTTCAAAATTCGAAGAATTTGATTTAGAAAGTGACTGGAATGAATATTTTGAAAGATTTGATATATTCACCAGAATTAATAAAATTGAAGAGAAGAATATGACTGATCTGTGTTTAGGAGTCGTTGGTGGAAAAACCTATACCATTATTAAACCTTAACAAATGGATGGAGTCCGGCTACGATCGATATTTCCAAGATTAAAATATTACTCGACGGATATTTCGCCCCGAAGACCTTGGTTATCTCCGAGAGATATAACTTTATGAATATCAGCCAAAATGAAGAGGAACCGCTCAAGGTTTTTGCATAAAATCTCCAAAAGACAAGCGAAAATGACAGTTTGGATCATTTCAAAATGACGCACTCAGAGACAAATTTATTCATGGGCTGTACGATCGTTTTAAAAACATAAGGCCGAGTTTATTGGTGGAAAGAGAACTTGATTTCAAAACGGCAGTCGAAAAGGCAGCTAAAATCGAATTAGCCGCAAAAGAAGCGGTAAATATGGAGAGTGCTGTCACGGTTAACGAGGTCAAGAAATTCAAGCGTCAAAATCAAAGGCCACGACATTGCAAGCACTGTGAAATGGAATCACACAGATGAGCGATGCTTTTTCAAGAGCGCAAAATGAAATTCATGTGGAAAGGTGGGCCATATCAAAGCTGTTTGCAAAGCAGTGGAATCGGCATATGATCAGTTATAAACGAAATCAATCATACAAATAATGTTTCTCTGTTCTATTCTTTTGTTCAAATTTATAATGTCCCAATTAAACTCGAAATTGATACAGGCTCACAGGTTACAATCCTGAAACTGAAGTGATTTCGAACTAACTAAAGCATCTCTTAAACCAAAGACAGAGAGATTTCGAAGCTACAGTGGCCATATAATTTACCATCGGAGCGGCCAAGGTGAACGTAACCTTGAATGATTTAAAAACAAAATTTGAAACTATATGTCTGTGACAATAGCACATGTTTTAATGGGCCGTGATTGGATAAGAGTATTGAGGCCCGAAAGAACTTTGAAAATTTGTTACAGAGAGGATAAATCCAACATAATAGCCATCTCTTTGTCCAGACGACCTATCAACAGAGATATAATAAATGATTGCGCGGAAGTTGAGACTATAAATCACATTAAGAACAACATAACCTGCGTAAAGTGGGAAACTCTTAGAGAAGAAATACAAAATGTCAAAACACTGAACAAAGTTTATGATTTCATCATTAATGGTTGGCCGAAAAGGAAATTTGATCAGAATATTCAAGCTTTTTACCGAAGAAGAGACGAGCTGTCAACCGTAGATGGAACCATCGTCATGCAAAATAAACTTGTAATCCCAGAAAAATTAAAAATAATATTCCTAAATCAAATGCACGAAGGTCACTTCGGAATTATAAAAACTAAATCAATAACTCGAACGTACCTATGGTATTCAGGTATGGACTCGGATATTGAAAATATGATATCAAGCTGTGCGAAGTGTCAACTAGAGAAACGTAAATTTCTCACGAAATTGGAAAATATTAAGTGGCCAGCCACATCATTTCCCATGGAACGAATAAGCGTCGACTTTTTGGGTCCACTCGCGAGCAAAATGATTTTGGTAATGATTGATGACTTTTCTAAATGTCCAGAAGCCATCATCATGGATGGGTTGTCGGCAGAAGAAACAACGAAAGTTCTCTCTGAGATTTTTAGCAGGTTGGGAATACAAAAGAAAATTGTTTCGGATAACGGTCCCAATTTACCTCTCGAAAATTTAAAGATAATGCAAAGGCGAACAATATTTACCAACGTAACATCAGCACCTTATTACCCCCAAACAAACAGGTTAGAGGAAAAATTCGTTTAAACCCTAGAAAGATCACTAGGAAAAATTAAAAGACATGAAATTCATCCTCAACTTATGAAATTCTTACTAAGTTACAGATTAGCGTCCCATAGTACCACAAACAGACCACCAGCTTTATTAATGTTTGGAAGACTTCTAAGATCATGGATGGATAATCTAAATTCCCTTGACAACCATAAGTAGTTATCAATCTAAGTTTAAAGAAAATGAGAAGGTTCTGGCTAGGCTTTATGCCAAGAAGGAAAAATTGATTGAAGGAACAATATCGAAAGTTTTTGGACAGCTACACTATCTTTTAAAAACTGCTTTTGGTACGATTAAAAGACACGCTGATCAAATATTAAAATCTTAAAGGAAAATACAGGATAATGTAGAAATAGCAATTCCTCCTTAATACTACAGGATTTGCCTGATCGTCCCAGAGTCAGTTTAGAAACAAATGGGCAAATCTTTCATGAACCAGATGAGTCCATCTCTGACAGAAAACAAACAGATGAGCTATATACCTTCCGGGGATGAATCATTTGACAATACAGGTCCTGTAAGACTATCAAGCCGTATAGCAGAAATATCTGGTAACGTCCAAACATATTGATGGAGGTGTGATGTATTTATTAACCGTTATAAATCGTATTTAGTCGTTACCAGTATCGTTTCGTACATAGCAAATATCATATTAAAAAGATAAAAATTAATATTAAAAATAATACATCGTGAGTAATTTGTCTTTATAAAATAATTTATAAAATGTTTTTTTATTTTAAGATCATTTTATGAATTATTTTAGAAATACAAATGGATCGGCAAGACGATTCACTTAACTATAATTAAATTTAAATTCAACTGGGTTTCAATATTCTAATTAAATTAAACGTTCCATATGCTTAAGAATATTTCATTATAAATGGTAAATAAAATATCTTTATTTCGGAGAATAATTTTTAAATAAGAATTGTGGCCAGCCACGAAAATAATAAGAAATGTGATATTTAACTAATAAGAATGCAGAAAAACTAGAAATTAAACATATACAATCAACAAAAAATATTCACTGAGTTAACTTATTAATATAACAGATAAATCAAAATGAAATCCAGTTACTAGCAAAAATTTTTTAAATTACATAGTTTTAAGGTTTACATGAGTCAGAAACGATGTCTCGTGTTTTCTCATTTAAACAACAACTATTAGTCAAGATTTTTATTAAAATCCAAACAAAATTAAATGCTCAATTCAAAACCAAAAATTATGAACAAATAAATAATTTATGAAAAATTTTGGTTTCTCATTCACTTTTTTGAGGATAAATTATACGTTTAATCTGTTCACACATCGTTCGTGGGAATTTTATTTTAAATATAAAATTCATCACAATGTTTTTAATGAGAAAAAGTTTTATGAATTTAACAGTTCAGCAAATAGTACAAAATTAAAATCATTCAAAAATATGAGATTCTGCAATTTTAATTAAATATCGTGCGTGCGCTGAATTAAAAAATGTGTATATTCACATTTACTAATTTATTTTTAATCATAAAATTCATATTGTGTATAAATCAGTATTATTTTTAAATTTGTTCAATTATTTTATTCATGATCAATTTACGTATTAAAAACTGCTACGATAACAATTGGTTGCGTGATACTTAATCACGAATTTGCATCACTTCCACACAATTAAATTAAGCATAAAATAGGACTACGCTGGTCGCTAACTACCATCAGGCTAGCTTGAACTTGTTGAATAAAATCATTTAGATTGTACTTGTATGTTGTGAAATTCTGAAACATTTGTTTAACCCAACAAAACCTTCGAAATGACGTGAGAGATATTACCTCTTTGTGCACTGTCAGCCCTCGGGTCTATTTCATAATTTTATCAATCTTCAAATGATATTTGTGTGATAACGATTGACAGTAAAATAACATTTTGGAAAATGTCGAAAGGCAAACCGTCTATGTTACACAAGAAATGTGGATTTATGAAAGATATGGAAAACACTCATGGGAATATTTAACGGAAGTGCGAATCTTATCAAAACAGCAAAATTCAGGTACATATAACGTCCAAAAACAGAAAAATCATGAGCGACTGTTATCCACTACATAATTATGATCGTAACAAGGAAAACATTTTCGCTCAACAAGCAGTTGATAAGATGAAGAATAAATTTGGTGAGGTTTCGAAACAAAAATGTTTTTATTGGCTCTCTATGTACATACCCTTGGTAAAAATTTCGCATTACTTACAAAAAAGTGCCTGACGAGGAAGTTTCACAGAATGCATCACGGTCTTCAGTCAAAGTCTATCGAAATCACTTCCGCTCCCTCTAAAAGACACTTCATTCAGTATTTCAGAAGAATTTCAACAAATGACTTTAAAAACGATTTCGGATCGGTTGATCGGCTTGTTATGGTGGGCAATCACGAGCTGTTGGATAATATGGTCAGAGATAAGTTTTTTTGTGCACATGTGACATTCAAGCGGTACCATTGATATTATTTCAATGAGACTATATATTTCTAACTCGTACCTGGTATAAAATTTTGAAATTTACTCCCTTAT
This sequence comes from Neodontobutis hainanensis, assembly GCA_024349245.1. NCBI lineage: Eukaryota > Metazoa > Chordata > Actinopteri > Gobiiformes > Odontobutidae > Neodontobutis > Neodontobutis hainanensis. The sequence goes on along the minus strand of JALDNG010003149.1, from coordinate 17,090 downwards.
ACAAACCAAGACATGGACTGTATAAAGTTGAGTCATAAATGCGATTAAAGAATAGTTTCTCTGGCCACATTTGAGAGAATACTTCTTGATTATGAGAGATAAGCAATTATTGCCTTTAAAATAGAACATTCAAACGTTTATTTTATTTTTACATTTTATCAAGCTCAAAGTGTAATTCGAAAAGTGAACGAAACTGTCATTAAAGTAGTCTATGAGAATAATGACTGCTTGCTGCTTAAATATGGTTTTATCAAATTTTAAATATATTTTAATGATATAATCTCACAACATGCCTGAACATGAGGAAACGCCAGAGTTTCTGTCTTATTTTGAATAAACATATTTTCGAGACAGACGGCGGGCATGGCGCAGTGAGAATTTGATACCCGAGATATTATATGTAAATATTTTTAAGTTGCATCTGAAAGAGTAGAAAGAACTACTAACTCTGTGGAACCCTGGCATCACGCCCTACATACGCTTTTTCAGTCACTATCCTCTATTATGAACTTTTATGAAGGAAGTATTAAAGAATATGCAGATTCAACGAACATTATTTTTATAGGCTATACCTGGTATGCGACCATCTGTGCTAAACCGATAATATGTGCTGAACCTTGTTCAGAAGAATGAAGTTGCTTGATAATCTGGGTTAAATTATTGTTGATTTGCGTAGTATTGAGAGCTTGTAACTTAGTCGTTTATGTGTGTTAACATTTTTTAAATATCTTGAATTATTTTATATTTTTCTTTTTAATTTTTATTGTTTTCGAATATTTTCTAATTTTTACAATATGCTTAAATTTTACGTGATTAGGTGCCCGTCACAGGTAAAAATTTAAATTTTTGATTGTAAACGATGAAAAAATTTCAAAATATTTGTATTATAAATTACAAAAATATTGATTTTTTGAATCATTATAAAATAGAATTGTATTTTTACTTGAAATTTAATTCTATATGAATTAATGGAAGCTGAAAATCAAGATAATATTAGTTAAATTATATGGAGAGGGCACGAAACATGGTAATAAATAAAGAGTTAATTAAGAAAAAAATTTCAATCAACATTTAAGATTGATTTTCTATACATGTTAAAATTTTAAAAAATTTCATTCTAATAACAATTCATCAATTTCATAAATAAAAAATATACGTTGATGAGTAGACGATGTTAATAAATTTTAAAATTTTAAAGTCAGTGTTTTTTTAATTTCTCTTGAAATTTATCACGATGTTGTTTTAGAATATTTATGGATTGAATCTTAAGAAAATTAAAATCATCCACCATTTGTAAAAAACTGGTTAAATACGATGTTTAAATAAATAATGGATTTTAGTTAGTACTTTTAGCTTTTACTTATCAAATAACTGTCATTTCTCCGAAACAAAATAAAATAGGTATGCAAAAAAAGAACCAAGACTATTCTATACTATCTCACTGTTTTCAATATTTTCAGGTGCGACGAAGCTCTCCTCGAACTCCGTAAAGTCAAATTAGTTGAGAAAGTTTTAGTCTTAAAGAGAAGAAGGTAAACGATAGATGTTTTCCTCATTCAAGCTCACATGAATTAAGCAGTTTGCATTAAATACAAATCGAGCTCGTACCTTTAAGTATAACAAATAAAAAGGAGATGGTACAAGATCATATTAGGCTTCTGGGTAAATCTCTAGTTCATATTCCCTCCATATACGAATTTAAGAAAGACACAGTTACCTAACTTTGCATAATCACCGAGCTGCTTCCCAGAGCATGTTGCTGGATTAACTGAGACAAAATAAGAATAAAGTACTGTTAAACTCTAGAACGTAGAGAAAATCGAGATGAATTGACAAAAGAATCGAAACATGACGATAAAAGGAACTAAATGTGTTACCACGATTAAATAACCACCCTTTTAAAAATGTAATTATCTTAATTTGTAAGAGTATGGGAATAAACGTTCTGCTTGAATGAATTTAAACGGCAAAGATCTTCTTCGTTTTAGACTTTAAGGGCTGGTATCAACCAAACGGGTACGAATATTATAAAATATCGATCTTTAAAATACTTTTACAAATTTTAAATCGCTCACCTCTGATTGACGTGAAATTTTGGTAAATATTTGATTGAGATATCCATTTTTGAGAATCTCAGATCGGATATCATTCATTAGAATTAAAGAGAACTACCCCTAAACTGATTGACAGATTGAGAGTTCGACAATTCTCTGCAATATCTTTTATCTTTACGAAAGATACAGACATAGTCATAACTTGAGAAAAAAAGTTCTTGATGATATACTCGAGCTCGTTTTGAATTTATGTCAGAAAAAATTTCCGGTATATTTTAATAAAATAAAAAATCTTTGTGGAAAGAAATTTTACGTGAACACAGGAACATATATGTGGTATAGAGTACTTTTTGATCTTTTGTGTCTTCAAAATCGTAAAGAAATTAACAAAGAATTTGGAATTATTTTTATTTTTAAAGCTTAAATGATTATCAATGCAGTAATATATATAAACTACGAGGAAATGTGTGAGATTTCAGAGAAAGCGATGTAGTCTTGCTTTATTTTAAGAGATTTACAAACTCATGACATATACTCTTATAGTATCTCATCTAAACGCAATTTTTTATTGATTCTACAAAATTTTACTCAGAAAAAGATTAATTTTATTTTGATAAAATAAAATATTTATTTTTGAATGAATTTGAATGTCCCACCTTGTATTATCACCACTTTTTCTTATTATTTTTGTAAATCAGGTTTTATTTACTTGTTCATTTTAAAGAAAAAGTCGATTTTTAAAATATTAAAATTTTTTTATACTTTTGGAGCATAGATTTTTAAAATAATTGGCGCACATGGGCCTTACAACCAGGTTTTGGTAATTTTTATTATCAAAATCAAGTTATACAAAAATATTAAGTTTATATTCTTTTAAATATTGATCCTGTGTAGTTGATAGCAAATAATTTAAGGCTTCATATTTTTTTCTTTTTCATAAATTTTAAGAGCATTTGTTTATTTTAAAATATTTTTGACTAGGAAAAATGTATGTAGTTTTTAAACTTTTTAGATTATATCTTGATAACGGAAATGTTAAATTTTCATCTCTTTGAAAATATTTATTATCATTTTCGATTAATTTTAGTTAAGAATATTGTTCTCTTAAATCAATGTTTGAATCTTAGTTTTTAATGCTTTTGTCCCTTAAAAATTTGAGGATTATCTTCCTCTTATTGGTAGTTATAACATTTGTATTTAGATATCAGTTTTTCTTTGGCGGCAATTTCTTTTATATCTATATAAAAGGTATAACTTAATTTTGGTTTTTCTTAATACTTAATGGTTGAAATATTTATGTTTGAAAGATAAATGACTGAAAAACAAAGTAACCAGTTTGAATTATAACTCCCGAAACTTTAGTATATGTGTGAATTGGTTGAAATCGCAAGTTGATTTTGTTATACTTACAACGTACTCATTAAGTTTTATATTTTGTAATCTGAGTTAATTTTTCATGAATGTGTATTTTCGGTTGACAGGCGATAATTATTATCATAAAAATTGAAATAGTTGTTAAAATTTTGAATATAATCAACACTAAAAGTATTCGAAAGTAAGGGAAGTGTTTCGTTCTAATTTAAATTTAACAGATTAAAGGTTTACTTTTATGGGTGATAAACATGATTCTTTGTATGACATATCCAAAATTATCAATAATAATTTAAACCAGAAAGTCAAAATTTATTCACAGTTGGATTTTACATAAATATGACAATTATACAACACTGTGCTTTGTCGATACTAATATAATAATACCTGTATAAATATTTTATTTTGTTGGAAAGAGTGCACAGAAGTGAGTTGAACCAACGACCATCAAAATTCGCTAGTTATCACGATACTGGAACATTAAGCGATTCTCAAAACCTGCCATATGCTTCTGTATACCAGTACTTATTTAAATCTCTTAATTTAAAGATCATTTTCCCTAAATTCTCGATTTTCGTCTGTAAAATATGTGATAAGGAATGAATACATGATCAAGAGTAATAGCAATATTATTTAAGTTTTTTAATTAATAGTGTTATTGTCTCTTTTTAACAGGGTGGTCGATTACTTCAAATCTAAACTTGGTGAAGTATAAACAAAATTACTTTTGAGGATAAAATTAAATTTATGATCTTTCAATATTTTAAATAAAACATATTCTGAATATTATCTTTGGAAACATATTTATTTAACTTTATCTTTGTTATGAAACTCAGATTTAAATTTCAAACGTAACGTCGTGAATGTTTTCATTTTGTAAAAAATGATTTTTAGTCATTTATATGATTAAAATAAAATCAAAAATTATGAAAAAATGACTTTGAGTGTCTTATTAACCAAAAGAATGATTTGTCAATTTTTCCAGTAACTCAATCTATATTTATTTTTTTCAAATTATAAGTTTCTAATTTTTGATGGAATACTTTCGTTTTGCATGTTGAGCCAAAAACATAAAAGATTAAACACTAAGTTTTTAAAACAAAATATTTCATGATTTTATGCATATTTTTTATATTTTTAAGTCGACTATTGATTGCCATGCTTGCGGTTAATTAGATTTGAATATCTATATGGTGAAAATTTTTTATTTTTATTTAATAATATTTTGAGAATAGATATCAGTGACAAACCAGTATTTTCTTGCAGAGTTGATAAAAAGATGGTTCCAAAATATAATCTCAAGTTTTTTAAAGTTAAAGTAAGCTACACGATAATTTTTAATGACGTGAAAAAAATTTCTCATGAATTACATTTTTGATAAATCTTAAAGAGATCTTTTGAATTTCTAGAATATGAGTCCTTTTGACTTTTCAGAACTCTTAAAACTCTAATGTATTAAAAATAAAAAAAAATCTCAATTGTGAGCCTTCATGTAATAGATATGAGGCGTTTCTAGAGTTATTTAAAATTTCATTGTAATTTATATATCAAGTATAATACTTTGCTCGATATCATTTAAATATTTGTTTATGAAAAGGAATTTTCAAAGTAAAAATTTTCATACTTTTTATTCAAGATTATTTTGATCTTCAAAGCTGACATTATCATTAAATTTATTTTGACATGTATTTTTAACATTTTTTGAGTAAAATTAATTGAGAAGCATGTCCTATCAAATATTTTCTTTTTAATATTGAAATGTGTGTTTACCGTATGATTTTTAATGGAATTTTTTCATTCAAAATTATATTATGATTTTTATGGTATGACTTATTTTTTAGATTCAGATAAATCACCCCTGTGTTGATAGAATTATATACAATTATACTTTTTTAACTTTTGGAAATTTGTGATGATATAATTTTTTTAATTTGCCGTTACCTGCCAGGAACCGTAAATTTCCCATCTGGTGATTGTTCTAAAACCACGTGTTATCCAAATTTTTAGTTCTACCAAGACATTATTTGTTGATCTTGATAGTTTACTCATCTAATGAAACTGGTTTTTATATTTCGTGCATCTATGTTGAGTATTAGTTTCTTGATGAAATTACATCCAGTAGACGATTAAATTTTCCCTTTTTATCCATTTTTACTTTATACATTGTCTGATTTTTTTTATTTATTTGCATGATTAATTTTAATTAAATCTTTTTCAACACTCGCCTCAAATTTTATTGATCAAAAGATTTTAACACAATGTAGAATTCTTTTTTGTAATTTTCTATTTCTCATTATTGAAAATATGAACACAAATATCTATCCAATTTTCTTGCGCTTTTTAATGATTCTTGACTTTAATTAAAATTTTTCTTCACATACCATATTCAGTTTATGTAAAAAGAATAAAATTTCTAACATGCCTTAAAATATTTTTTTTCTTAAAATAGAGACATAACACATGTTTTTAACCAAATCTATTGTTTCAGTTTGACAAATTAGGTTGGTTTTTACTTTTACCAGTAAATGTAAATAAAAAAACCAATTTATGACACTAAAATTGGCAATTTTGAAAATTAAATATTTTTATCCAATACGGATCATGGAATCATGAAAATAACTTAAATTAAATATTTTTATTGTTTATTATCTTAAATAAAAAAAATTATGAAAAATGTTTTTTTTTATTTTGGATTAAACTTTTATTGATTTGAAATTGATATTTTTTAATTATAAATGGAAAAGGAGAAATATATTGAATCGAAATTTTAATACTTTATTCTCAATGAAGGAATCATAACTTTAATCAAATAAAAATATTTGCATTTAGTAAAATAATTAGTTTCTGTGATATCTTAGGTTCGCAGTTTTAGTTCATTATTTTTATTTTATTTTTTCTTAAAGTAAAAATTTTTCAGACACTTCCCGAGTTAAAAATAAAGAATTTTATTCTTTCATTTTATTTCTATGTGAAAATAGCTTAAGCTATTTTATTTCCTCATGTTTCGAACGAGCTAAATACTATTTAATCAATTCAGCTATTACATAAAAATTCCTTGATATATTTGATTGTTGTTTACATTATTGCAGAAATCGAATGGTAAATTTCTGATCCTTTGGTATAAGAAGCTAAATTTTGTATGTTCACTGTCGACAAGAATATATGAGAGATTTTAATGACTAAATTGATTGAGTTTTTTATAAAGCTCGCAGGATATATTTTAGCGACCAATAAATAATTTTTTAACACGATTATTATATTTTAAAATTTGTAGGTTTATCTATCTTGTACGCGATCTTTGGAAACAATAAATTAATTTAGGTTCAATTAAAGCTATAATTTTGTCAGGTTTATTCCAATATTATTTCTCTTGTTGATAGGTGTATCATATAAAGTTACATTTTACTTCTTCCTCTCCAAACCGATCGGGTGTAATTTCTTCAAATTCATTGGGGGTTAACACTGGTAATGCAGTTTCAGAACTAGCCTCACCACAAATTACCAAGCTATTCAAAACCAAAAATATTTATTTTAACGGATTAAAAATATGGTGGATATGGGCAAGTATAAACTCTGTATATTACAATTTCTTCATCTTGAGCCAGACCATGAGTTTGATAAATTCTTACATTTTTCATGGTCGAAAGGAGATGAAATTATTTTTTGAGTAAGATTCAAAAATTTCTTGGACTGATATCTTAAAATGTTGACCACCTATTTAGCTTTTTTCTTGCATCGTTGTGAAGTAGTGAAGCATGTTAATTCACCCCAGTAATCAGATAAAATGTTCTTTCATTCCACAAGGAAAGAAATGTTAAAAAACTGCACAAATTAACTTCTGTCATTACTTTTTCGGGTAAATGCAGAGAATCATACTTAATCGATGAAAATAAGTTTATTTTGTTTATCTCTGTTTTCCAAATTCTATGTTAATTCGAATATTCAAGTTGTCATATGGAATTCTATCGCAGTTTATCATATCTGGAACCAATTTTACATTTTATATGATATAATAAACTCAGAAGGCCTCTATTCACTGTACACTTAAAACTGGAATGTCTAAGTTTCTTAAAACATTTTAAATTAGTTCAAGGGAGATGTAATACAATTCTAATCTACCCACGCTAATACCTATTCCCTTTATTCATTTTAATTAATAGCGCATATCCCACTTATCTGGAAGTATATTTTCAGTTATTATGTACTTCTGTACAAAAGTGTGTTAGGAAGATTTTCTTTTCTTTAAAATTAACGGGGTGACTGAGATTTGAACATCCATCCAGTGGTTACTATATAATTTTCTGTCGATCATCATCAGACTATTACCTCTTTCGGCAACATCTGTGGTTTTCCCCTTTAATTTTTATGTCCTAGTTTTCCCTTGGCTTTATGATCAAATTGATATTACGGCTTCCTCCAATTCGCATTTCTAGCGTTATGGCCCTCTTTTGTACAGATAAGTCATTTTCAAATCTTTTTTCGTGTCTAAAATTTACGATACTTTGTAATTTTCAGAATTGAATGATCAATAAAATAATTTATCAAAAAACTGATGCGCGATCTTTGAGAATTTATAAGACCATAAGAATTCGAGACCGTTTTCAAGGTGTATATTGACATATTTTACTCTTTCTCCTGACCATTAATAAATATTGTGAAGGCAATTTTTATTACAATTTAAATAATTTTACTCTTATAATTACTGATTTTCCTATTTTTAAAATGTAAAGTTATTTTTTTATTATTTACTTTCTTAATTTTTTAAGTTACTTCAAATCACGTGTGTTTAGAACGGTCAAATATCATGAGATCTAATAACACGTTCGAAGTTATTTTAATTGACACGATATATTATAAATGTATGTTGAACATCTTCACATCGAATCAAAGATTACTTTTAGAATTGAAACGGTCTTGGGACGAAGAGAACCGAGAATTGGTGAAAAGCCGCACTTCTTATACAATGTCAAAGTTAAATTTTTAATTATATTCTCGGTTAAATTTTTCTTTGTTGCCTATTTTTCATTTCAATTTCTGTTTTATTTGTTTGATAAATATTTTGAAATCCATTTTTAAACAAACTGTATCTACCAATCCGTCATATTCTGCATGAAGACTCGAATCTAAACTTTAATTAAAGAACAAAATATTGAGCCACTTCATTTACCTAAGATGTTTGAGAACAATAAAAGTTTTCGCAAAAAAATTATTGTCAAAGAAATTTAACTATTTTTGACATTTTGTCAGTTGATTTTTTTACAATTAAGTTCTCAATTAATTTTTTCAAAGACTTTCATTTCACTGTTTAAGCTTACTTTTCTTCATTTGAAATATATTTTCCGTGCGTTCAATATTTTTTAATTTAAAGTATATCTATGTAGTTGAATGTAAATTAGATGTTTAATATTGTTAAAAGTATGTTTTATTTGTTTATATTTGGCTCATGCGCAGAATATTTATACGAGCGTTTTTAACATTTTGCTGAATTTTTTATTTTTAATATCTATTCTTGTTTTTTCATGCACATTAGTATGCAGAAATTCTATAATTGCATGTATATTATTTTACTATTGAATAAAAATCTGTTGTTATTGATCAATCTTTAACTGTTTAGAGAAGTTACGAATGTAGAAATGTCTATTTTTTCTTGATGCATAATCCATGGATTGTTAACCGTAAATGATATGATCGAAATTTTTATCATTGTATCCTCAAGAATCATTGAGTGAAAAAATAAAATTCAATCGTATATCGTCGTAAATTGTTAAAAATTGTTAAAAATTATGAAGTATCAAGAACACTAACTGGAAAGCACCTCATTTTATTTTAGCATTTTTACAACACAATATATTGTGTCATTTAAAAATAAATTTCTCAAATTTTTGTTATCAGGTGTTTTTTAATTTCATAAAATATCCAAAACATACACATCTTTATGAAGATGATATTCAACTTAAAATCTTTAATTTATGCTCGGTGTGATTTATTTTGTTGTTTCTTGATATTTTGAAAAACATGAATAAAATTTGAGCCTTAAGAAATGGCATAATTAAGTAATTTTAGTTTTTTAAATCCCACAATTATGTCTTTGGATTTTTTGAATGATTTCAATTGCAAAAAAATTAATTTTACTCAATCGGACCTAGCTAATTAGAGCTTCTATTTGCCTTTTAACGATATAAAATTATAAAAATAACCCAATTTTTATTTTATTTTGAACTGCATGTGCTAAAAACCACTTTGCTGAAGTATTTCCCATTTGAACAAACCAGAATTTTTTTTCAACATTCAGCCATTTTTAACTTTTAACGGTTTTGTTTTATGTACTGCGCAGTTTCTAAAACTGTTTTTATCTTACACCCTCTTTTGAACTACAATTCATATTTATCCTCTTGATAGGATAGGTCTTTGTATATTTTTGTTTTATTTTTTGCTACAACTCATTTACTTTCTTAAAAATTTTAAGGTAAATTATATCAAATTTTCAAATTTTTATTAATCTTTATAATTTTATCTAAAACTCTGTTTAATTCCTATGTATTTATAAGATTATTTTTATTCGAACCAAATTTAGCATCATTTTTTGATTCATAAGTTTAAAATTTTTACTTAATCGTGTTTTACATTTCATTTTGAGTATCGGATTTGGTGTAATATTCGATTTCAATATCGAAAATTGTGTTCAATCGACCTTTTGAAAATCAGTATTCTGTCCGTTCTTGAAGAAATTTGACTCTTATCATGCTTATGGTTCATAAATTAGGATTATATTTTAAATTTCTTCTAACTCGTTTATATTTGGTGTGTTTTATGTTTTCGTGGAAAATTATGGATTTCAAAATTTAAATGTCATATGTAACTTTCTTCTTTTGGTTATAGATGGTGGAATGCCATGCTCAAGATTTAAATTTAAGAAATAGACCAATTGAATTTTTTTCAATCAAAATTATTGTCCTAGTAGTTGTTAAAAATCGAGAAAATCTCGTGGATTTATAAAAAATAGTTCAAATGCGTGTTTATCAAAAGGTGAGTGTGAACATTTTGAAAACTATTTAGATTATAAGATCAAATTTATGTAAGAACAAAATGTAAAATTTTCAAGTTCCAGATTGTGTACAATCCATCAACTATTAAACAATTTTAAATTAAGATTAGCCGCCCTACGTTTTACAGCTTATTATAAGTTCTCTACGTTTAACTTAATAATATAACTCAGCATGTTTTGAGAAAATACACTTGTCGACAAGTTTCTTTCACTTATGGTATTAAAATGATGGGCACGCGCAACTATTGTTGTCTGTTCAAATAAAAGTTAACTTTTTTAACTTCAAAGAAAAACCACTCAATATTCAAAAATAGTCGATCTTTATTTTAACGTTTTTATGTATCTTTTTATTGTATTAACAAAATATAATCGACGATATTTTGACACCATACGAGAAATCAATATCTATTTAGGGTGACCTTAATATGCCGATATAGATTTTCAAACGTAATTTACTTTTCCCATTATATAAACATTTTTTGCGTTATCTTACAATGAGTTATTCATAATTTTAATTATTTGGTTAAAATTATAATGAGTACTGAAATATATCTTTAATTTTTGACAGAAAAATAATACGTTAATAAATTTACGCGCATGTGCGCGCAACATTAAAGATATAACTATGAATTATTGTCACATTTTTTATGATTTTGACATTTTACTGAAAAATCACAGATAATACACATTAATTAGAAATATCGAGAGTAAAATAAAAGTTTAATTTAACAGTGAAATTAATTGAGTGGCAATTCATCAGGCGGTTTTTTGCTGAAGCATAGCATATGTAATGAATTCAAACACGTTAAATCAAAAAATATGACATGAACCGTTTATTTATTTTTTTGAAAAAATCACTTATGAGTTTCAAAACTCTATTTTTTAGAATTTAGGAGCGTATTAATTTCTAACGTTATATGTATCTTATTTGCTAAATTTCTGTTCAAACACGGTATGAATATAAAATACTAAAAAGTGGCAATGATAAAATATCATCAGAAAATGTAATTTATCAGATTTTGGGTGATCAAACTTCACTTCACTTTTCTTATCAACATATTTAATAAAATTTAAGGCCATACTTCGACGCTCATCAAAATGACGTTCTTTAGGTATATTTTTACGTTTATACAATACGGTTTATTTTATTGAATAATAATTATTCGACTCAAACGAAGACTATCGAGTTATTATGTCTAATTTATGGGCATGCTATTAATTTTTTTCCAGAGTAAAAATTTAAATGGTTTCTATTTCTGTAAATTTAAAGTCAAAATCTGAACATTTTCATTCGTGAAATCGAGTCATAAGTTAAACTGTGGTCCATATAAATAAAGGTATTTTAGATGTGTCAACCATATGAAGAATCCTAAGATTTCACTTATTGATTTTTTAGTAGTTTTAACGTTTTTAATTTTAACACATAATTTGACGATGCATTTTTCGTATCAGTAGTGACAAGTGTGACATTTTCCCGATCAATCATTTATGTGGACCAATGTTCGCTTGTTGATCAAAATTCGTGGAAGAATTAAATCAAAACGTTCTAGTATGAAGGAGGTATTTTAACTATAGCGTTTTTGTGAAATACAGAAGTGTTTATCTTGAAGAGAACAAAATTATCTAGAGATTCTGCTTTTCTTGTGTTTTGTAGATTGAAGAGAAAATAAGTGCCTCACTCTCATTACTCAAGGATAGAAAAGTTTAAAAAGAAGTTCAGACATAAGAGGTCGTTGAGATTCGTAAGAAACGAAGATTTTATTTTGATGCCAAAATTTGGCGAAATCTAAATTTTCGTGTGAAAGAGAACATTTAAATTTTTTTATCTTAAAAATGCGTTCGAAAGTTGACATTAGTCAAAATTCGATTTTATTTATAATTGAAAATCTATACCAAAACGAGTTAAATCGTTGACAACGAATAAGTTAAGGAATAAATTCAGTTGAATTTCCGACTTTAAGAAGCATTAATATTTTGAAATGTTGTAATTATATATCGTGATGAATTTTTCTATTTTGAATTTTGAATCATTTTGTAATTTTTGCAAGTTAGTTATTATTTGTTGCTGAGATTGTGTACGTTATAGCTGCAAAACTTAGTTTTCTTTGACAGAATTAATAATAACTGCTTGTTTGAACACCCGAAGAGGTACATGAATATAAGAGGAGTTTTCATGTTTTTTATAACTGAGTATAAAGTGCTCTTCGTCTTAATCAAAGAAAATATACAATACGTCGTTACTTTCTAAAGAACCAAAGCCTTCGCGATTCAAGGTTACCAAATTGTGCCTATGAGATCGTGATGGCTTAAGCATATACTAGTCTCACACGACCGAAAGTATGAAAAGTTTTCTTTATCAGGGTCTAGAATTACCAAAACATGGTAATCAGCGACTCGCCGAATAGAGAATGAATACATGTAAACTACCTTCTGAAGACACTCCTGATGGGTTTTGGCCTATTTTTACTTCATAGAACAAAATTGTTTAAGACTTGAAATCAAATTCAAAGGTATACATAAAATTCTAAAAAGTGGATATTTTTACTTATTTTTGGATTTAATTAATATTCAAAATCATTTTTTCCTTTTGTTGAAGAAAACAGTTATTTTTTCAACATTCAGACGTATGAAAATGAATAAAATGTTCAACAACAATGATGTGAAATTAATTAACAAAGGAAAACTTTCGTAGATGTTCGTTTGTCGGTTAAAACATACTTTCCTCCACAGCAGTGTCAATACTTTCACTGTTATCTCCACAAAAATGACGTAAAATTAACTTTTAAGTGTGAAAGATAAAAATCTTAAAAATTTAAATTTCCAGGTTTTTAAGAGAATGTATGATATAAACTGGTTAACTGAAATAAATTCAACGATGTCGTAAACATTTTATACTTTGAATAAATTTTTAAACCGTAATAGCTATATTAAAACTTGGTAGTGAAAAACACAAATCGTATCGCATGAAAGTAAGGAACCAGGACTGGCTTTGCCTTATACAACATATCTTAGAGGGTTTCCAATGATTAAGACTAATTTCAATCAAACATAATCTCCAAAATATCACTTTTAGGATAATCTAATTTTCTTATAGTTGATTAGGAGTCTAACCCACGCTGGTTTTTTCAGAAGGGTGTTATTTGTAAATGCCTTAAACAGAAAACTGAGATATAGGAAGTCCTATCTCCAATATGCACCCTTATCTATATTGTTCTTATGTCGGGCTGTGCGAGGTTCTCATTAAATAATATCTAACTTTGTTATTTGACTTGAGGGAGGCATTACCTCCTTAGAATTAGTTCTCTTCGGTTATCAAATGATTATAACAAGTTTCGAAGATTTTTAGCGGTGAAAGTCGGCTTTCCCCCGACAAACAAAAATATTTTAATTGAAAATTAGTTGATTGATTTTGAGTAAAATTTGTTTTAAGATCAACAATAAATTTTTTCAGTTATTTTTAAAAGTTTTATGTTTCGACATCTTATGTTCGATCCACCGAGCATGTCTACAATAATCGAACACAACATCTTGATGGTCTTACACAGATTTAAACTCGATTATCTGTTAAACCCCTAACAATTCAGTTTACGGTCAGTGTAGGTCATATTATGCTTTGAATTTTATGAAAAGTAAATGAACGAATTTTACGAAAACAAGAACCTGTTAAGCACTCTTTAGAAGAGTGATTTTTGGAAAAAGCTGATCATTTTTTGCCATCAAACTCTTATAAATTATGTTCTAAACTGTGGCTTGTTTACGTCCTTAATCAGAAATAAGCAAGGCCACGATTTGATCACTTTGATTTTTAAATTGTTATATATCAGAGATATTTAATAATTTTCAGTGATGAGCTCCTTAGTAGTGGCTGAAAGTATAACGTTGTAAACGTCAATTAAACAAATTATTCCATCAAACTCTTGAGAACTACTTAGGAAATTTAAAATTGTTGAGACGAAAGAATACGAAACGCCATTCTTAAAAATGGATAATAAACAAATGGTGAATAAAACGCAATTTTAGATGGATTATCCTGGTTTATATTCTCATTTTTGTATCCATTTTTGAAACCAAAATGCGTTATTTCACAATTCATTTAATTCCTAAAAAATACCCTGATATTGAACAGTTTTCGACCTCAAGGCAGTTCAAATTAGTGCTGCTATTGCGCAATCTCAATCTATTTCATCCTTATCAAACAAGAAGAGTTTCAGCTCGAGTATCTACATGTTTTTAAGTCGGTATTGGATTATGCTTAAACTGTAATTTTTGATTTTATTTATTTTCATAGATGTACACATTTTTTATTGATTGAATTAGGACAAGAACAATCGATTGAACCATTTTATTTGATTTTAAGCCAATTCATCATAAAATAAATATTTTTTATCATTTTATTGACGAGAATATTTGTAAATTAGTTTTATCATGAAGAAGGATACGAGCCTTTATGGTTTGGTACGGTTTTATGGATACTAATGAATAGTATTTGAACAAATATCTTCTGTGATAATCTTATGACATCAATGACTTGAAAGTATTTCGTATTTTTAATAAAATACCCCAATACTATATATCACATAATAAGTTAAACAAAAAATATTCACGTTTCCTAGACTAACTAAAAGTTCAAAAGAATATGCTCATTTATCAGTGATGTAAAAATTTCGAAATCATATTTTAAGTTTGTCAAAATTTATTATTTTAAAAAAGGATCTGAGTATAAATTTTTAATTGAAGAATATTAAAGATGGGTGTTAACGTTTCCGATTAACAACGAACACTTTGTAACTCATGAGTAATAACAATCTAAAAGCAAAAAATATAAAAACATCCTTTGAAAGTTTTGAAAGCCCTAGAATCGGTCTCAACGTCTATATTACATTATTTTTGTCAATTTTAAATAATTTATGCTTGTTTGTTCACCTTGAGAACAAAACTAAACTAGGCCGATATTTTAAATTTCACTTCCTAGATGATTGATTTTCTGATATGGGACATCGAAAGGGCGAGATTTATTTTTCCCATTTTTGTTAATTCGGGAAATAAAAGTAGTTATGTTTCAGAAATTATATCCATTGCTAGGTTCTCGTTTTTTGAAGCTTATTGATTTCAATATTTCAACGAATTCTTTTTGATATGAATTCTTCTATTACCCTTATTTGGTTCCTCTCAGGAGTGAACCCAGAATAGTGCTAATATGCAGTCATCTAAAAATCGAATCATGAGCCTCCCTACTGGAAAGTATCCAGTTACTCATCGTTTGAATGTAACCACTGGTATCTACAAATTTCGTTATCTAATAACGTAAACCTTCGAGAACCACACATTAATCCTAGTCGCTATTTTTTAATAGGAAATCTAAAGTTTATGAGTGTGTTGTATAGTAACATGATTTACTTCACTGTTGTTTTTCTTAGTCTTCAATTTACTTCGTGAAGGTAAGATTTAAAATCTTCATTGAGGGTTTTATTTTCCGATCACGTATATATTAATAAGTCCAAAACTCCTTTTTTATATCATATCTAAATGTTCAGCGAAGGTTTTCAACGAAATGCAGAAGCAAGACTAATTTCATGTACGATATAGGAACAAAATTTGTTTGTTAAAACAAGCATGCGCCATCAATGGCGGAGTTGTTATTTGTGTTTTGTTTGAAGTTCAGTGTGATATCGATCCTCTCCGAGAATAGATAAATTTTTAATTGTGCGCCGAGGGAATGGTATATTTATACCGACTGTCAAACTTACCCAGCCTCAGGATCAAATGGTTACATGGGGTTCGACTTATTTTGTAAAATATTATGACTAATTTTTTCCATTTTTATCAAAAAATGATCAATTATGATTTTTTATTCCCATTCGCTTGGCTTCAACTACTTACAGAATATCTTTTTTAAAACGACATTAATTTGAAAAATAGTCATCCTAAATTGAGTCGTCTTTAACGAATTAAGATGCATCGCAGGTTCATATTGCTTTTTAACATTAAAATATACACGTTAAAAAGATGGATATTTTATACATTTGAATTTTTGTTCGGGTGTTGTGATGGAACTACCTTTTCAATGAGACAATATATTTACTTTAAACATAAAATTTTAACCTAAATAAAAAACGTTTTAAAAATCATTTTTTCATTGAAAACGTTTGTAGATAAATGAATAGAAAGCAACATCAGGAACTAAATATTGAACTGGGATTATTTGTTGTTTATTAAATCGACAGCAGTGTTTGTTTTTAACCTCGATTTGAGGTAAATTTGAAAGAGCTAACTGATGAAATTGCTGAAAAGTTAAGTGGCAGAAAATTATAAATTAGATAAAAAGTCCTAATTTCGAAAACCTCGATTCTACAATGAAAAGTTTAAGGCTCCAAAATTCAATTTTTCAATTGTTAAAACTAGTTAAGCTTAATTGGATCTCCAAATCTGATCTATTTCATGTTATTAAAAACTTGTTGGCCAAACTAAGAGCTTTTTGATTACAAAATGCCTTTTGGCTGAAAACTATCAAAATTAGGGCTTGTTTGTTAACACACACCGCTTATAAAATGCGGCGTCATTACGGTTATTTACAAATTTTTCATTTTCGTGAAACATCAATTGTCCTCATAACAAAAAAA
>JALDNG010003148.1:0-30128 GCA_024349245.1 Neodontobutis hainanensis | reverse complement strand
AGAGCCCCAAATCCTGGCCAGGAGGCTGTGTGTACATAGATGGTATTCATTGTTAATCTGATTAGAGCATAGCGATAGGGGAACCTGAACTATATGTCATCACACTACAGCATCGGTGCTATTGATTAAGCCGGGCAAACACCAAACATTTACACAGAAATGCACACAGCTATTCCGGGGCAGTGGCAGATGGTGGTCAGATAGACGCAGTATATGGGTTCAATTTTCACACACTGTACGTCCTGCCAAGCCCGTACAGTCTGTCCACTTTACCAACAAGCTCATGGTGATAATGCACTGGAATGAGGACAGATGCCTCTCGTCAGATAATCAACTCAACTCATAATGGAGTCAAAATGAGAACCCTAGACAACTGTAACAAGTGCTGATTATGAGTGTGAGTAATTTCCAATCCAAGATGGCTTCTAACCCTGCCAGCTTATTGGCAATAGTCGTTTGAATTTTAATCAAGATTTTGGAGGCATCCTACATCCACACCTCCATCTTGACGACATTGTCCCGCTTCGTTTTCTGATTAAAAGCGCCTCACTTCGCAGCCCAGAAGCATCCATCTGTTGTGCTAAGAGGAGCCATGTGTGTTTGGACCAAGTTTTATGTGTAAACATTGTAAAGCTTATTTGTCTGTGTGAGCTGTGAGCGACTGATGACTGGGATTATAGAAAAGAATAAGCTAATAGCAAGTAATCTGTCAGGAGGGAAACAAATACCTGCCCAGAGGGTGAAATGTCCCGACTGTTCAGGCTTTATTTGTGTAACAATTAGGAGCCACATCCGCTCGTAATCACCAAATGTTGTTGACTCCTGACAGAACATGGCGTCGAAGCTGTTTTAAATGAACAGCACTGTTTAACTCCCAGAACTGCATGTACTGCCACAATTCCACTAGGAGTCCTGTTTTTGTGTGGAGTTTACTATCTGCTGTTATGCTGACTTTGGGGAACATATGATTTGTACCTTACATGAGTATTCAGAAAAGTTTGAGCTTTGCAAGATTTGCATCAAAATTTTGATAATGATTATACATGTGCAGAAGTTACACATGTTACTCTTTTTGTTTATGTACAGTCAAACTGTTCAACTGTGTTAACTTTTTCATTTGTCCCTCACGCTGCTCTGTACCTGTGTGGTTAAATGTTGGGTATGTGTACATGTTTTAGACAAAAAGACAATAGAAAAATGTGAATTTCTGAAGCAATAATCAAATGCTTTATAATGAACCTTAAACTAGTGTAGCTCTTTTAAATCTTAATTAACTCTTTATAGAATTGACAATAAAATATATTTTTATGCAAAGGATGATGAAAAGGAGAAATATAGAGGCAGGCAGATGAGAGGAGATCAAAAGAAAAGAGTTTCAGGTGTGCATGTTGACTTCTTGTTAGTGATTTATTGAAGCATAGATCTGAGATGAGAGAGGATTAATACAAAGAAATACAAGTACAGTAAGAAGGAGCAATAGCTAAAAGGAATAAAACATCTTCATTATAGTATGTGAATTCACTTAGAGGTAAAACATTAGACAATATTGGTTTTGGATCAAAAGAATGATGAGTTGAGTGAGAGCATATAATGACCTACTTGACCTACTGTGTTGAGGTGGGGTCAATACTTATACATCCAATACAGAACCAATCTTCCAACTGCAATTACATTCTCCACTTATATTAAGGCAATATGTGCTGTTTATGAACATATGAATGTTATGATCTTGTAGCCCTGTAAACTCTTAAAATCATGTTCAAAATGAAACAAAATCTTTTATTAAAAACACTCCAGGAAATGTTTATAATTAGAAAGTCAATATGAGTTCAGAGGAGTCGATATATTCATGAAGAAACATTTTAGAACCAACACTATGGAATCCTGTATCTTTATTAAGGGAGTAGCTCTCTGGAACAGTTGTGCAAATGAGTAAAAATTATGTACCTCTTTCTTTTATTTGAAAAACAACTTTTAAAAATGTGACCCTTGTGAAATATTTAAACTCAAAATCTTAATTAATGTAACGTAAATAGTACTAAAATATTAAGACATTAAGACAATGTACAAAGGTTAGGCACAATAGGATTTTTAGCTTCCGCCTTTTCGGTTTGTTTGTTTTTGTTTTGGCATGACTGCATTTGCGGTGGCCTGGATTGTTTGATTGTTTGGATTTTTGTGTAGATGACCAAAATAAACTATAAATTATCAGAGCAGAAAGAGTCTGAGAGAGCGAAAGAACCAGACAGGTCAGAGACTAAATAAAATCTTTATGTGTTTTATATACTTATTATTATACGTATTAACTCATATATTACTGTTTAGGGTTCTGTTTTGTACTCTTTGACTTGTGCTGTAATCTGGAGCTGCATACAACTTGGTTTTGTTAAAATTCAGTAACAAAAACATTTATTAATAATAATAATGATAGTTATTTGTTTTATTGATTTCTGTTAAGTGCTTTTAAGCTTTATTTATTTATCTACTCACGTCCTTATAACAACAGAACCTCATTTTAGTTAATAACTGATTTATAAAACATTAATTGTCCCCGACTGGAACGGCTTGGGGATTTTCTTTTGTTTATTGTTGCCCCCATACACATCAATGATGTAAAAGTTTTGCCCTGATATAGGTGAATATTTAGCCTCGCAAACATTGTATAATTTTCACTCCTTAAAGTTTGCATCAAGAATTCAGTCACTGTGGCATTGAATACATGGATTTTGGTAACTTTTGATCCACACTACACTCTAGGTATAAAATAGTAGCATATGAACAATGACAACAGTCTATGTCTATCGCATGTTTAATCCTCACTAATATCTCCCTTTTATTTCCTTTTTCCACTTATTTGCAGAAAAAGTCATAATTATTGCCATAAATGCTTTTACACATAAACTTAATCACAGCACTGTACAGACCGGGACCACCCCCTCTTGTTGGATCAAAGACCAGCTGCTTAATCTTAATCACAGTCTGCTGTAGCTTTCACACCTGACAATTCAGTTTAGACCAAATGTGGGGGGAAAAAAAGAACAAAAAGCCCAGACCAAACCGTGCAGGTGTGAAAGCCCGTATGGTGTGGGTGTGCAATTGTAAAGTGAAGCTGCCAGTGGGAATATTGAAAGGGTTATGGCACAGCAAAGAGAAACTCAGGAATAAAGAATGGATGTTAAGAGTGCAAAGTGATTTGAGACTCTTCAGACTCTTTGGGGATCCTGATGTGAGGATTTAAATCTCTTACAGAAAGGCCAAGCACAAGTGTAATTTAAGCTAACTCCTCCAAGTCAATACTACCTCGCACAGAAACACGGACAGTGTTGCGCAGACAAAAATAGGTATCAAATAAAGTTTTAAAGATTTCTTATTTTCCCAGTCCCCAAGGTGGGTGCACAGTAGATAAAAAAGCAGTGGAAAGAGTCCGAGCTGAATGGAAGAATGACTATCAGATAGAGATTCACTGTCTCCACTAAGGGAGGAGAAGTGGCCATTAGTCAGGGAAGTAATCTAATCAATGTTGTTGTGGACATCGCAGACAGCCGCAACGCATCACTGAGCACTATTATTCTTAGTCATGTTCTTATAGAGGGAGAAAACAACAACGCTCCGACACACAAATCTCCTTCCTCACTGTGCAGGGCCGGAGAAAGATAGTTACATGCTGGGATACGCTCATTTACCAGGACATTGTTAGTGATGGTACACCTGGTGCTGCAGAAATACAGTATTGTTCTATGAATCTATCCACAAATTGGCAAAACTGGTTGAGTTAGGTTTTGCGGGTAAGCTCTGAATCAGCTCTGATCAATGAAAGGTGTACAAGCTTGAAAAAAAAGTATAATTAAATGTGTACCTTTAAACAAAAATAAATTCCTAAACACCAATAACTAAATAACTTTTTTATTACGACATCTGCCAGTTTTTACAGTACTATTGCTTGTGACCATTTTATTGCTGCTTGAGCCTTTGTACCTCTAGCCATTGATGTGGGGTAATGATATATCATTGAGTTACCTGCGTCTATATAAGCAGGAAAAAGTCTTTTACCATGTCTAATGGAAACATATGTCAAATAAAGAACATCCTGTTTGTGGGCAAGACATGCATCTGAAACACCATACCACTGTGAACCCCACCGGCTAAAAGGGTAAGAAATCTGACCAATGTAGCCAATACGTTTCTGGCAAATGACTTGAATGGGTTTAATTCCTTACACTGCAGGCCAAACAAGCTAGCTAGTTTTGATCTTTAATATGAGCAAAACTCTGTAATGCAACAATGGGTGCATTCACACCAGTCCAGTTTCATCTGCTTAAATTAGAGAGTCCGATTTAATATTCTATTATAGTTTTAGCTATGTTACTGTTTATTGTCATTTTTTAAAATTGTTGCTCTTTGTCATTTCTATCTGTGAAAGGTGCTATATAAATAAAGTTGACTTACTTATTTAGTTCATTCCATCGACAAGTTCAGTTTGTTTGAGGAGGTGTAAATGTGCATCAGACTCTGGTGCTGACCAAAAAAGCGGCCTCAGGTCCGCCTGAAAACACATAGTAGGTCTCGGTTCGCCTCCAAGTGAACTCTGGTGCAGTTCAAATGAGGTGAGAATGCAAAGTGAACCAAACAGCAAACCAAAGGCAGGAAGCTTACTACGTACTGCTTAAAGGGGTTAAACACAATCAAAACAAACATTTTGTGTAGAGCAATAGTCGAAGTCAAATTTTGAATACATCCCAGTTGCCTGTCACAAAAAATTTACTTTTCACTAATTAGCTTTGGGATTATACAGTAGAGTTTATATGGTTTTACATTGTGAATAATTCACTACATATGTAATTATGTACCCCGCCTCAGACCCAAAGCTGCTGGGATAGGCTCCAGTCAGCCGTGACCTCTAATGGGACTAAGTGGTAGACAATGAATGAATAAATGAATCAATAAATGAATGAATATGTTCACTCACCCATTTCACAGCGTTTTTTTGGCGTATGTGTACAACTATATCTCTCTCTATCTTTGCTATCTTTTATGTAGTTGTCTCATTTGCTCCATGTAAAAAGTAACTGAGCCCATTATTGTAAAGTAAATTTTTTTATATTCTTGTGAAAGACAAAACAAAGAAGGCAAGATTCCTGAAGTGTTCCTGATAATGATCCATGTTTTATTTTATGGCAGAAAAAAAAAGAAAAGTAAAGAAAGTAGTCCTGCACTGGCCAATAGATGGACATGTTTTCTTGTTAAATTTTTTCTGGTCCTCGGCTTCAGTAATTATTGATACAGCGCCTCCACAGGTGAGGGGTGTAACTGTGTAATTCAGAAGGTTTGTTTGATAGAGTGCAATATAAAAGCAATTGGGACCATCTAAAAATGCAAGTTGCAACATTGAACCAAAGTCATGTCTACTCTACAAGCAGTTTTTGCCATGTCTATCTGCTAAACAAAAAGTGTAATGTTCTTGTGCCTATTGCCATTGTTTTGACATAATACTCTGTACAGTGACATTAGGGCCTCATTCATGCAATGCTTTGAAATAATTATTTTGAATCAAAACCTTTTAGTCATATGTTAGCAGTATATCCAAAGCTAACATACTTAATACACTTTATAGAATGCTAACTATAACCATAGCTAATATTTCTCTGTATGTGGTAAAGTTTGATTTGCCACAGCAAACTTTAAAATGGACCCTGGAGGTTCTTAAATGGTGGTTGAATTTGGCCATGGAAGATGCAAAACTATTTTCAACAATTTATTTTAAAGTTTTCCAGATTTTCCAAATCTCATATTAGCCCTGTGCAGACATGACAAGAGACTGGTAAGCATAGCCACACATTTTTGGCGCACTGAAGCTGACTGTTAATAAAATCCTTGCATATAAAGCAGTCATATAAATGTCTCAGCAGGCACAGATCCACCTAGCCCTTCATTTTCCCGCTGCGTTGGTTTATGTTGGGCTGCCGCTCGCTGTGATAATGTCTGCAGCACAGATAGGTGAGAGATGAAAGAAGAGTAGAGCACTTTGATGACCAACCGCCACGAGTTCAGCCTGGGTCAGACATCATCGCACACTTCATAAACTTTCAGAGCTACACAGCCCCGGGGGGAAGTCTGCAGATTAGACAATAAAGTTTAGTGGCAAAGGGTGGTGTTCAGTTCATGTGTGCGGCTGGCGCTAATGGAAAACAACATTAGCTATTGCTGTAGCCACTATTTCATTTGTCAACATTAATCTGCAGGAGCTGTCACTTTCTGGATAAATGACATCCAGGTCCAGGATCCAGGGTCATTTTAGACTGCATTAACTATATCTTTTTCATTTACTAAAAACATTGTAAAATTGAGCATTGTCTAAAATTCAGAGATGATATGTACTGGTTTTATAAATAATTTAAATTGGTTATATCTGCACTTGAACAAGTTTAAAGTGGGCTTAAGTTAGACATTAACCGGTTTTAAATACATTTTAACACATTATAACCCAATTTGATTGTGTTATTAGTCATATTAGATGGACTTAACTGTTCATAATTGGATTTGGAGAGGTTTTAGGTTGTCTCTAATGGACTTGAATTTAAGAATTTGAACAGAAGATTAAGTTAGACCATAACCAGTTTTATATTTTAACAGGTGATGTGGACATTTTTTGTTTGGAATTAAACTATAAATACATTAAAACTGGTTATATATGCTTTTTTAAGAGAACCGTCTTGTGTAAGTGGACTTACCTAGTTCTAATGGATTCAGAAACAACATTTAGACAAGTTAAAGTTGATTTAATTTGTTTAAAACAAATTGGAATAGGGTAAGAGTGGTTTTAGTCCGTATTTAACCAGTTTAAAATATTTGCAAACAGGTTATAATCAGATGTTGATTGTTTTAAGTGGTTTTAATTTGAATTAAATTTAGTTTAAATTGATGTTAACTGGTTTTATCACTGGTTGTAAGTGTTGTTATTTGGACTTTACCTGGTGCAAAATATGTTTAAAATAGCTATAACCTGAGTTGGATGGGTTCTCAGTGATTTTAGTTGAACTTTTAACTGGTTGTAATCAGATATTTGTGGATTTTAAGTTAATAGATTTTAATCCTCTGATACAAACATGGGTCTAAATCAGTATTTGCAGTATCTATGTAATTATAATTTATATTCTAGGTATTCTTCAGAAAACATGTTTATAAAATAATTTCATTCAAATTTTCAACGTATCTTTTATAAGTTTTAAGAAAAATTACCTTTTAAATGACTACCCCAAGTTTACACATACATGGGTCTTAAATGACCTGCAGTTATTTCCAATGGGAATTCATGTTAAACAATGAGTCTTTATCACCTGTGACCTTCAGACACATTTTAAACAGTGATGATAACAACTATATCTATAAATGTCATCCCTCAGGATAATCCCTGCACATTTTAAGGTGGAATACATTATTGTATAGATTTTCTGAACCAACTGTTAGTTGTTACGCAACCTTCATATCCAGTATGAGCAGACATTTAATATGTAACAAGGTGATACTTTGGTTTACACTAAAATTGACACATTGTGCAACAAACTGTAAGAACGTGTAACTACAAAGTACATACATAATGAAACCACATACTTACATATTGTAGGAAGGGCTAGGGTCAGGGTTAGGTTATGTATGTACTATGTAAGTGACATTACAGTTTGTTGCAGTGTGTTACAGTGTGTACATGAGTGTCTATAAATGTTTTTGTATTTATATATGTAGTATTTGGGCTGATTGGTTTGCCTGTTAGGTTGCAAAGTAACAAATTGGTTATTTCTACTAAAACATGTGGGTTTGACTCTTATAGGGCTTTGTTTTTTTTTTGTTAGTGTTTTTGTGGATGTTATCTTTTTTTGTGTGCTCCTTGTGTCTCTCCTGGTCAAACAGCTTCCTGACACTGGGCAAACTTATGAAGGCAAGATGAACTGCTAACTGTAAATTGCACACAGGAGACTTTTAGAGTGAACAAAGTCTGTTTTTGTTTTTTGTTTAAAAGTAGGTTATGTGTTTATTTCAAACATTTTAAATGTAAAAAAGTAAAGAAGGTTCTGGTATTGTAACTGTAAATTCATATCATCTGAGGTGGACCAAAATAATACACCAAACTGATTCTAATACGGGTTGTTTTAGACACACGTTTCTTTCATTAGTGAAAGAACCCCAGTGTTTCTGTAGGGTTGAATGGACTTAATCTGGTTAGAACCACATGAGGATGGGTTTTAAGTAGTTTTAGTTGGTCTTCAAGGTTTCTAGCAACTGAGATCTGCTTTCTCAAACTGCCACAGAAAAAGGTAGAAAACTAATGATTGATTGATTGATTGATTGATTGAAAAGATCGGTGAACTCTACCAGAATAATCTTTGTGAAATTCCTATATATTCTTAATATAACTAATGCAGATCCAACAAGACTCTCATTACCAGACTAAGTCGAAGATTTTCTATTGCTTTACCAACTGAAAATGTACCATTATACATTAACATGCAAATGTGGTGACAAAGCGTCTATAGTAATGCTACTTATGCTATTGTCACTTTCAAGGCACAGTTTACTTGATGTAAAATTCATCAATTCATGCGAACCAAGCTCCTGCTCCGGTCGTACAGGGACCGGACAGCCCTTAGCAAAGGGCCCCGGACCCCATACTCCCAGAGCACCCCCCACAGGGCACCACGAGGGACACAGTCGAATGCCTTCTCCAGATCCACAAAGCACATGTGGACTGGTTGGGCAAACTTCCATAAACCCTCCAGCACCCTGGAGAGGGTATAGAGCTGGTCCAGTGTTCCACGACCGGGACGAAAACAGCATTGTTCCCCCTGGATCTGAGGTTCAACTATCGGCCGCATTCTCCTCTCCAGTACCCTGGCATAGACTTTCCCGTGGAGGCTGAGGAGTGTGATCCCTCTGTAGTTGAAACACACCCTCCGGTCCCCCTTCTTAAAAAGAGGGTCCACCACCCCGGTCTGCCAGTCCAGAGGTACTGTCCCCAAACGCCACGCGATGTTGCAGAGGCGTGTCAGCCAAGACAGCCCTACAACATCCAAAGACTTGAGGTACTCAGGGCGTACCTCATCCACCCCCGGTGCCTTGCCACCGAGGAGCTTCCCAACTACCTCAGTAACTTCAGCCCGAGTGATGGACGAGTCCACCTCCAAGCCCTTCCACCGTCCAACAATATCGCCAGTTGAGGTCAGCAGATTCCCACCTCCACTGTAAACAGTGTTGAGAGGCCACTGCTTCCCCCTCCTGAGGCGCCGGACGGTTTGCCAGAATTTCTTCGAGGCCGACCGATAGTCTTTTTCCATGGCCTCACCGAACTCCTCCCAGACCCGAGTTTTTGCCTCCACAGCCACCCGTGCTGCAGCCCACTTGGCCTGCCGGTACCTATCAGCTGCCTCAGGAGTCCCACAAGCCAACCAGGCTTGATAAGTCTCCTTCTTCAGCTTGACGGCCTCCCTTACTTCCGGTGTCCACCACCGGGTTCGGGGATTGCCGCCACGACAGGCACCGGAGACTTTGCGGCCACAGCTTCGAGTGGCTGCGTCGACAATGGAGGTGGAGAACATGGTCCACTCGGACTCAATGTCTCCAGTCTCCCTCGGGATCTGGTCGAAGCTCTGCCGGAGGTGGGAGTTAAAGATCTCTCTGACAGGGGACTCGGCCAAACGTTTCCAACAGACCCTCACAGTACGTTTCGGTCTGCCAAGTCTGTCCCGCCTTCTCCCCCGCCATCGGATCCAACTCACCACCAGGTGGTGATCAGTTGACAGCTCCACCCCTCTCTTCACCCGAGTGTCCAAGACTTACGGTCAGAGGTCAGATGAAACAACTACAAAGTCGATCATCGATCTCCGGCCTAGGGTGTCCTGGTGCCACGTGCACTGATGGACACCCTTATGCTTGAACATGGTGTTTGTTATGGACAAACTGTTGCTAGCACAGAAGTCCAATAACAGAACACCACTCGGGTTCAGATCAGGGGCCGTTCCTCCCAATCACGCCTCCAGGTGTCACTGTCGCTACCCACGTGAGCGTTGAAGTCCCCAGTAGAACGATGGAGTCCCGGTTGGAGCACTTTCCAGCACCCCTCCCAGAGACTCCAAGAAGGCCGGGTACTCTGCACTGCCATTTGGCCCGTAAACACAAACAACAGTGAGAGACCTATCCCCGACCCGAAGGCGCAGGGAAATGCCCTCTCGTTCACCGGGGTGAACTCCAACACATGGCGGCTGAGCTGGGGGGCTATGAGCAAACCCACACCAGCCCGCCGCCTCTCACCGCAGGCAACTCCAGAATAGTGGAGAGTCCAGCCTCTCTCGAGGATTTGGGTTCCAGAGCCCAAGCTGTGCTTCGAGGTGAGCCCGACTGTCTCTAGTCGGTATCTCTCAACCTCCCGCACAAGCTCAGGCTCCTTACCCGCCAGTGAGGTGACATTCCATGTCCCTAGAGCTAGATTCTGTGTCCGGGGATTGGGTCGCCGAGGCTCCCGCCTTCGACTGCCACCCAATCCACATTGCACCGGCCCCTTACGGTTCCTCCTGCAGGTGGTGGGCCCACGGGAGGTCGGGCCCCGTGGGGAAAGACCCGGCCACCAGGCGCTCGCATATGAGCCCCAACCACGGGACTGGCTCCAGGGTGGGGCCCCGGTTGCGCCATACCGGGTGACGTAACGGTCCTTGATATTAAAACGTCCATAAAGGGTTCTGAAAAGGGGTTCTAAACCTTAAATAGTATATTGTAAAAGCAATCATTAGCAAAAAAAAAAACGTATTTAGGAACGGAAAAATCTGGCCAATCACATGCGAGCAAACCACATGCTCGGAAAAGGAGCACTCCCATTGGTCTACACAGGCTTGTGGTTTGACGTTCCAGGAAGTGTAATAGCTAACAATAAAGTGTATATTCTGCACTGAAAATGTCTTAGCAAAGAGAAACTGCTCAAAAAAGAAAAATATCAACAAAGAAAAGGGAAAAACATGGATTAATACTGTTCATTTAATCACGTAAGGTTTAACGTGAAGATTGTCGTCCTGATGCTAAAGTCGCAGGTAAGCTAATGCTAAGCGCTAAACTTCAGTTTGTTATACTGTATTAATATTTTGTGGAGGGAAAATTTTATAAAAGAGAAGCAGAAGAAGTCCCTGGGCTGCTTTTGGGAGGAGAGTGGAGTCTGAGACAGGAATGGCAACAGAAAATCCGGTAGTACAGCTTTAAGGGATTTTCCGAAAGATAATCCATGTGGAATATACGTTGCACTAAATTCTTTTGAGCTCCGCAATATCTCGAAGAGCACATTTACAGGGGATACTAAAGTGGAGATCTATCATAAAAATCATACACCTCCATTGATTTGACGCTGGTAGAGCCTGAGCTGTGTGAATGGGATGCCAATTTTTTATCCTTTATGGCTTGACCCCATCCTGGGAAGGTAAAGTTCAGCATTGTAAGCAGAGATGTGACATGTGAATGACACATTTGGTACGACATGTGTTGGTTTGAAATATTTCTTTTGAATTTGTTCAGTGGACCTCAGCCAGAGTAGTTGCTGTTTATTACAGTAAAAACACACTGCTCTCCTTTTCTAGGTTTATGAAAAGTTTATAAAGATGTCTGTGGCGGCGGTTGAGGCTGGAAGAAACATGCCTATGTAGACACATGACACTCATGCATAGCATCAGAAAATATAATTGTAATATTTATTTTTTGTCACATTACCCATACTGTACTACTTTGAATGAAGTCAAGGACACTTTGGCTTTAATTACAGGTTAGGGGTGGGAGTGTCATGCCTGTCTAAATTTTATTGCTGTATGCTGCTTGTGCTATACAAAGATGGCAGTCTTCAGTTGTGCATCCATTTAGTGTCAATGTGCCTTGTTTGCTTGTTTTTGGGATTCCACAAAAACAACAGGATTTCTGATTGCAAATATTGAACGTATATTCAATATTAAAAACACATGAGTAATGTGTTTTTAGTATGAGCAATCCAAGCTTTATAAATGTTATTCCCAGCTAACTCAGACAGAGAAAAAATAACCTAGTAGTTGACTTTGTCTTGGACATTAATCTCAAATACGACAGTTATGTCTTTAAATGTGTTATACAGTGTTCATTCATTTCATTCCCAGTTCATTTCATTCCCAGTTCTCATGAGACCTTATGATGTGCATTGTGGAGTGTCTGGTCTTCAGTGCACACTGTGGATACATGCGATGGGTTATCCTTCTTTTGTCATCAAAACAAACTCAGGGTTTCATATTTTCATGATTACCAGGCTGTGTATTTTAGGTAAAAGTTGCAGATCTAAGTCAAACGCTAACCTTCTGGAAAGGAAGGACAGAAAACTAAAAAACCTGCTGGATATTGACAGTTACACCACCATGAGAGCCTATAAAGTAAAACAGTCAAAGGTCAAAGAAGCACCTATACTGAATTAAATTACTCCAAACACAGTAGCAATTCCATTAAACCATGGCATCCTCGAGACGCATTTTCAAAACGCTAAAGGCTTAGTGGCTTTGAATCTTTAAAAGCACCTGACTTATTTCTGCTCTCAGTGTTTTTTGCCCAAACAGCTTTAGTGTGAAGTGCAACGCCTTTGACCTGAAAACATAGTTGACCTAAACAACCAAACTGGACGTGCGGAGATTAAAAGCTCCATCTATATACTGCAAGAGATTGCTTCCCACTGAATTACATCAAAAACTTTTCACCAAAGCAGGGGTTAGAAAAGAGTACAAGCAGGTATTTCTTGTTCCCTTGAGCCTTTTAGGTCAATGTGTCATGGATTGCAGAAAGGCGATGCGGCGTGTCACTGACAAAGACATTCGAGAACATAAGCCCATCTCGCGCTGCCATTGCGAGTTTCTATTCTCGGGCTGCAGAATGAACTTAAGCTTGTGTGAAAGGGAGTGTTGTTAAGGCTTATATCCCTCACGGTGCCCAATGAGCCAATAAGCCTGTTCCCAAAGCTGTCAGACACAAGTGATCAAATCATTCTCTTGACTAATGGCCATTTCCCCTCCCCAAAGACAAAACAAATCTGAGGGTGATGCATGTGCTGTTCCCTTCGCAAAGGGACACAACACAGATCAGATTAATTAATTTGAATAGAACAATCATTAAGCTTTAGAAACAACAGCAGCTGTGTTGATCAGAAAGTGGCCTACTCATGGAAACAGACAAGTCAATCAGTAATAAATCTTTTGGCAATGAAAATTTGAGGTTGTCATTTTTTCCTAAAAAAATTATCTATTACAGTCTTAGCCACTAATTTTAATGAAGAATTGACAATAGGTTCATCAAAGAGAACTTAAAAAATACCCCAGAATGCAGTCAGTTTTAAACACCATGAGGAAACTATGCCAGTCTTCGTACCTGCACTACATTCAAAGTCTGAGCGTGTTGACTCTCTGCTCTGGTGGGCCACTGGAGGATTCCTGAACGATCGCTTTACTGCTCACTCAGGGATTGGTATGAAGCTGTAATTACTCTTCCACTGTCTCTGGGAATTACCCTGAGTGCAGTAAAAAAAAGACTGTAAAATTGCAGTATGCCACTAAAGGTATGTTTATAGTGACAGCAGATATCACCCAAAATAGATTTAGTAACGGAGAAGATGATAAACAAAATGATTACTTTTTCTGTCAGCTTTAAAGTCACTTTTCAAGAAATAAAAAGGTAGGGCACTGACTGTCTACAAGCATTATAAACTGAAGTAAATGCAAATAATTGCATACATGTTTTTGTGGTTTTCAAAAGATTCTCAGCTAGTCCACTAGTCAACAAGAATGCCTGCCACTTTGTGCAAAATACGTATCTCAAAAAATGTATAGCAGGATAACAGCTACCTCAATGACCGTAGCTAGATATATGGTAGTAGCTGTGGTCATGCTATAAATGTTTCGCTCAACCAACCATTCCATTCATCTATTCTATACATAGGATAGTTGGGTCCGTGTCCATTCGAGTTTGATTTCCAGGGGGTGGCACAAATTGACACCGATTACAGAAACTGGATACACTAACACTAATCAGAATTCAGGAAGTCAGTACCAACTTACAAAGAATAAACTGCCTCTGAACTGATACAATTTGAAAACACACAACCAATCAGAGTAACAATGTCTGCCTCATTTAGATAAACAAATTCAGTTGGAAATTTGTTCTGTTGGAAAGTTGGTTCCAGACCAACTTTACTTTGCTAAAATGTGAAAGGGTCTTTTTGGTCAGGCTAGCTATACGTAGTTATGGTTGATGTCCAGGTATGGATTTTTTTTTTAAACAATCAACGTTGCAATTGT
The DNA here is from genome assembly GCA_024349245.1 of Neodontobutis hainanensis. Lineage (NCBI taxonomy): Eukaryota > Metazoa > Chordata > Actinopteri > Gobiiformes > Odontobutidae > Neodontobutis > Neodontobutis hainanensis. The sequence continues at coordinate 15,804 of JALDNG010003148.1, read as the reverse complement.
CAGATTGCAGATTGCAGGACAATTCACAAGGTTAAAAGTGATATTTGAGTTTTGTATCATTTTTGTAACCAGACCTTTTGTGTACCCTTTGGATTTTAAAATTATATCCATAAATAGCTTAAACAAACACATTTCCGTAATATTACATCAAGTCCAATAGAGTGGGAATCAAACCGCCAACCTGGAAATGTTTGTATATTTAATCACACTAAGTTTTATTTCTAACTAAAACCACTTTTACATCAGATATTTTGCCAAAAATCTTGAAATAATTATTAGTAACATGCTATTTTAAGAATTTCTATTGCTGAATAGACTCACAACCTGAATTAAGCTGAAATTATTTACCCTCATCTGCATTTTGAAGACCATTTCCTGCCAATTATTTCTCAGGCTTTGGCAGCAAAACATCCCCTCTATTATGTAACCCTGAAACATTAATTTGGTGTATTAATTTGTGACTTATCTCTCTTTAAGCAGAAATTGAATACGATTTCCCAGATTTGTGTTTTGCTGTTAAACACCTCTGAAAGGTCTAAAATTCTTCAGGCTTATCTGTGAAAAACCAACAGTTGAGCTTTGTTCTGCTGCAGCCTGCTTGAATTAATACCGAGATGGAAAAGAGAGCTGCCTGGAGCTCCAATAGGTCTCCCAAAATGCTGGGGTATACAGAATCATAAATAGTTTATGAGCTGTTGTGTTCGGGCCTGAAGACAATCTGCAGGTAGCTAATAGCATTTCGTATATTATTTTAGCAGGTTCACTGGGTGGAAACAGGCTTTACACAGCATTTTCACAAATTGCAGGTCAGAGTATCTTATTTCTAGTATTTTTTGTGCACGCTTGTGGTCTTTCTATTTTTCTATAGTTTCTATTTGGCCTCTAGTAGAAAGCAGCAGGAAGTCAGAATCAGGCTCTTAATTCTTTGTAAATAAGATCTTCATAAAAAAAAAAAATTTTATATTTGCATCCATGCTCCTCCAATATCCTGACTCTGTCCAACACAAACAAGACAGTGCAACCATTTACAATGCAACTGGGATTTAGTTAAAAAGGCCAACTGCAGTCTATTGTAATGTATACAATTCACTCAAAACATGGTCAAGCACAACTCAAAAAGCACTTGTGAAAGTGAAATTACCTGTGCATGGCTAATTTGCTTACAATAATGTCCCCTTAAACAGTTTCCTTCATGGGGCAGGTATGTGTCACATTGTAATGGAGCTATTATAACAGGGTATTACTGAAAATGATCTGTATATGAGCACATAGACTGTTTCCACACAGTTTCAAATGGATTTGTGGTCATTTGTCCCACCAAGAGTCCTCTTAGTGTGTTTCCCATTTCCACAGAAAGAAAGACTTAGATGTGAATAGATAAAAATACATTTTATTGTCTTCAAGGGGAAATATGTCTAGAATTCAGTGCCACATAAAAACTCAAAAGTCAAAAAACAATCAACACATTTAACAACTATATGGCCTATAAACAACTGGCTTCTAGATGGCTGAGCAAGCACTAATTCTGCTAAACATAGTGCTAAAAGGGCTTGTATATTTTTATATACATACTATTGAAGAAAAGGTTAAAGCAAAAGCATCTGCAAGCACTTTTGTCTCTAATTTTAAATGACTTTATTAATTCTGAGATCAACTGTAAGAGAGCTGAGCTTATATCGCTAGAGGGAGGCGTTTAACCTGAAACTAACTCTGATTGGACCAGGCTGTTCTGGTCTCATAGTCGTTAGCCATGAAAGGACAGTGTGACTCCTGATGTTAGAGTCGTTAGTGACACTATTCCATTCAGGTGTTGTTGTTGTTCTACAGTGAATTATGTTTTGATTTATGTTTCAGAACACTGTTATAAATACAAGGCAACATGAATCTGAGGCCACCTCCTCTGTTTAGAGAGGGTATATTCTTTTTAACAAAAATGGCTTCATTCACGCCCTCTCTTGAACCATCTGGCCTCTCTGGCCAAAATTTGAACATTGCTGTCCTCAAAGGAATGTCCTTTCTCTTTGAGGTGGAGGTGGACTGCAGACTCAGGTCCTCCAGGATTGGCTCTTCTGTGATGATACATCCTCTTGTCAACATCCTGTTGTTTTGTTTCTCCAACACTAACTGGAATAACTGGAATGTTTGTAAAAAAAATACTCTTCGGTTTTTCAGATAAACCAGACACATAAAGGATAACTACACCCGTCCCTTGTGTACCTAATTCCTGTCTGTTTTGTTTAATCCTATCCCCTGTTTTATTTTTGGGTTTTATTACACCAAAAAAGGCACATGTGGGATTATAGTTAGAAATAAAATTAAAGAGATAAACTAATTCCTACAGTTTAAAATTGGTGCTGGCATTTTTTTAATTTTTTGTTGCCAATATGGCGAACAGAAAAATCAGCTCCATAGCACCATTTGCCCATATAATAAAGCATTTTCTGTGATTTCCAACATGTTATTGTATCAACTAGTCTACGTCATCTAAACTTTTTTAAGTTGCCGCTAGTCAACACAGGCTCACATCCAAGCTCCTAATTTAACTTGGACCGTAACATCATCTTCCTAAATCCACCAAAAAGTCGTTAAATCTCTTCTGCCAACATTGGAGGACAACTATTGGAGAGTAAAACCCAGTATTTCTGATCTGCCTGGCCAGATCTCGGTGAGGGCTGGGCTTCTTCGGTGGGCGATAAGGAACTGAGGAAGAGCAGATTAAAGAAAGTCAGGGTTCAGCCTGAGGGTGCAGAAGGGGCTCATTGGTCACTGTCACCCACTAAGCCGTCTTTTCCTCACCGCCTTTTATTTAGCACAACTGGCCCCGGTGGTCTCTGGAGCGGAGAGGATAATTCACAGGCGGAGAGATAAAAGTGAGGCCACATGATCGCTCAGGATATCTCTCCTCAAATAGGGTTTTTGCACAGCTATTAGTAAATGGCAAACAATTAGCAGTGCAGTCTGATAAGGAGTGTTTCACAATACTTTTTTAAAACTGATCGTTCAAATAATACCGGCTTTCATTTGTAAAATTTGTGTTGGAATTTTTGAATTGACATTACTGCATGCCAGCTTTAAGGTAATGGTAGCTGTTGCTAAACACGACCAGAAGCTTTAGCAGTGGACGATTCAAATTGGCTATATTTTGTTGTATGTTGTAGTGTAAATAATTTAAACTTACAAATGGCTTGAACAGCACTTGACCAAGGTTACTTTAAATGTGCCACAGAAATAAACTCACTTTGACTCTATTTTGGGTCATCTAGGTCCATGCCGCTACTGATGCACTTCATCCTTAATTTCTACATTACACAGAGAGGCTTGGCACAGGAGTGCATTATGTATAACATATTTGATTTAAACGTTGCTAATACGTCTACATGTGACTTGAACTTGATTTAAAAAATCCCAAGACCTCTACTATTGAGACCAAGCAAAAGTACTGAGACCCTTAAAACAAAGTTTTATTTACAGCAACACTACCTGGCTGTCATGTTCAAAAGTCCTGGATCAAAAAAGTTACCTAAACACAGCATATCAAATTACAAATCCTGTTTCTGTATGATCAAGCTCAATTAAAGCCCTGTTGGGGAAAACCTTTTGTGGCTTTTTTGTCAAGATGTACCTAATTCATCAGAGGCCACTCAACTGACCCCACCAGTCGATCTACATACAAACATATATTTATCAATCCATCAATATGAGACTAAGGCCCTTTTTTCAGTACAGCAGACTCACTTTGTTTGTTGTCAGATTCATTGAGTTGCTTTTCCGTCAGCCTTTAAACAGTCCTTCCTCACCATCCAGGCATGTTATTAGACACGGCCCAAAAGACTGAGGCAAAGGAAATGGCAGAGTGCTATAACTCAAATTGCCAAGTCGAGAATGCAAACCAAACGTGATCAGATAGAGGCAGGACATTACCATTTCTATTAAAGCTATTTTGCCTCAAGCCTTGCGTCCGTAAAATGATAAAATATATTTTTTTTCCACCAAGAAAATAAGGGTGCTTTGTCAGATTTCCAAAAAAGATCTAGGATACATTTATAATTTATAGAGAATGTGTGATATTGCTGAGATGTTTGTATCCGTCATTTTGCAGCTCGAGAATGGGATCTCAGTAAGCGGTGTTATACTGTAGTGAGCAGTGAATCGGAGGTCCACCTCAGGCTTACGCTCCATTAGCAGTCAGTGTGTAATGGCACGGCTGGACATGTGTTCGGCACAGATAACAGACAAGTGGCTGAGACTGTGACAGAGCGAGACAGCCCTAACACACTGGCCCTGATGTTCCTGCTCATTGACACGGCTGGCTTTTTCTCCCGTCGTTCAGCCCAACCCATTTGCATCAAGAGTCTCTCTCATCAATAGTTTCTTTGAGTAGATTTCATTCACATCTTAAGAGCAAATTATATATATTATTAAAGATCTACAATTCAGCCAATTGTGACAGGGCACCCATAGTAACATGTATCCATCATATGACCACAACAATCTGCATTTACCTCAAATATATACTGACACTGTACATTTTCAGTTAAGTTTACAGCACTATAGTTACACTCTGTTCTTTATTTGCTTAAATCCTAAAAAGTTATCCTTTGTTGCTTTGATATCCAGGTTTTCTCTCTCTGTGCATTTTACCATCATAGCCATACAGCAAAAGACCTAAAATATGCCCTGCAACAGTACGATGACAATGCAATTAATGAGCCAGACTCAGATTAATTGATTTAACAGTGTCATTCAGACTCTGGCCTCACTGAACTCGTTGTAGTTTCTAGGACTGTTAGATTATGCAGACTTCTTCCAGGCCTTACATCTCATCCTTTCCCAATGCATTCATGTAGAGCCCCTGCTTATGACTACGAGCGCAGTTTTAGCTCATGCTAAAACTTATAATACAGATACAGTTATTTGCAATTCAGATGGACTCCCTTTGATTAACTGTATTTATAAATCAGTTAAGATGCTTTGGAGCTGTATTCAATTAGTCATTTCATGAAAAGAAGAAGCTTTATTTACACTGCAATTTCAAACAAAAGGCTGAGGTGCATCTTGAGATTGGGGTGATAAAATGGTCTGACTTTAGGATGGGAATTCTAATAAAACACAGAGGATTCAAACCACAGAAATGTATACAATATGTAATGGTTATACGGTACATACTGGCTGACACCTGGTGATACAACAGGTCACGATACACATGAGATTAATAACATATAACTTGAACTTCCACTTGCCTTATCTAACCAAGCTCTTGTTACCTCACAGTAACCTCTTTGAGGGGGTAAAAATATCAACATATTTTTTTGGCAAGACGTTTGGTCCCATTCACAACCTTAACAAGCCTTGATGGACCTAATCTTTCCAGTTGAGATACATGGGGATCTGTAAAAAAAACAAGACAGACCTATTGCTCATTGGTAAACATGTATCAATGCCTTCAGAAAAAAAATTAAAATGGAAGAATAAGGTATATATTACATTCAGACACGCTGGCAGCGGGGATTTGAGACGCTACAGTTTTGCCTGGACCTATTCCTCCTAGGAGTCTGTCAAATCCTGTGCTGTCAATGGCAGTCACTTCAGCAATGTTGCACCTTATTTTCATAAAGTTGACCTCTGTTCACTTGAAATCTACGCTGGTATTGCTGGATTTGCCTGGCTCCAGCTTGCATCGGAAATAATGGTCGCTTTAGTCATTTATTGGCCCTTGTGGTATGAATTTACCCTAAACTTTGTGGTAATATTGGGCTTTACAAAAAAGTCAAAAATAGAGGACTATTTAGTGCACTCAATTAATGAACCTGTGCTTCTGACATGTTTCCTTTAAACCTGTTGTGTAGTTTAAAGACATGTCACAGACACGTGGCTTTCCTCCAACAATCCAAAAAGCATTACGGCCTATTTGACTGTTTAGTGACCACCGCGGCTCACTACCTTTACTAATGCATTTTGGGAAACTTTGAGTACACTCCATTTCAGTCACTAGACATTCGGACACCACTACGTCATCAGTATATAGTGCACTATACTGTATAGTGATTAGCTACTGCAGGGTTAAGAGAGACTTCAACAATAATTGGTTGAGGTAACTTCTGTCATCGGAAGGGTTCTGGAAAATTGAAAAGATGTGTTTAAATATATATGTTTATATAAGAAAGTCTCATTTATTCCACACCAAACCCTTGAACAATGTGTAGATAAATGAAGGTAACCCACTGTACAGAAAATGTCTTGCGGTCCTGATCAAACACTCTCAAGGTCCGTATCCAGACCTGAGTCCGACTGTTGGGGACCCCTGATCTATAGGCTTAGTTTATGTGGCTTTGTCATATTCATTTTTATTGTTTTCATTGCCCTTTTGCCCTTTGTTATGAAAAAAAAAAACTTTACACTGATATTTAAAGGTTTTACAGGCTTCAGCTTCATTCTTAAAAATATTACCTTCTTTCAATTTGCTATTCATTGTAAAAGACTAACAGTCTCATTGGTCATTACTTAACTTTACAGCGGCTCATCAATAAAAAGCTCTGACCTCATTGGTTCATACACTCCATACCGGCAAACATGACTCAGCAGAGACTGCAGGTGACTCTCCAGAGGAGACACATTGGTTCTTGTGTCACTATTTCTCTGCTGTATCTGGTAACTTTGTACTTAACATTGATCTATTCAGCCAATTAACTCTTAACGTTTGCCTTAGGCCAATTCAGGGTTGCAAGTGGCTAACCTGCTGATTGTTTTTACCTTCACAGCAAAACATATTGATTAACTTTGTGTACATTTGTATCTTTAAATCTTTTATGTGTCCCAGTATTGCTGCACACTGGCCAAAAGTGTACAATGTTCCATACACTATTACATATGAAACGTACCACAAACTTAGCTTTCCACCACCAGTGTGTGACTGTGGAGTAAATGTAAGCGGTTTTAAGTCCTTTGTCCCTTAGGAGAAAAGCACATTATAAATTGGATCCATTATTATTATTATTATTATTATTATTATTATTATTATTATTATTATTATTATTATTATTATTATTATTATATAAGGGGTTGGTGGGTAATGTTTGTAAAAAATCTACACATTGCATACCATATAATGCTTATTCATTCACTTTATACCGCTTAGTCCCGTTAGGGGTCGCGGGTGACTGGAGCCTATTCCAGCAACTGTGGGCCTGTGACGGGGTACACCCTGGACAAAGGCCAGGGCTGACCCTTAGACATAGACAGTGACAGACCATTCACCATTCACACTCAATAGTTATTCACGAGGGACACTTTAGAGTTGCCAATTGACCTATAAATGCATGTGTTTGGGCGGTGGGAGGGAGCTGAAGTACCCGGAGAGAACCCACAGTAACACAGGGATGACATGCAGACTCCTCACAGAAAGGCCAATGTTCGCCGAGGATGTTCGTGTCGGCTGAGGTTTAAACCTTATCACGGCCTTCTTGCGGTGAGGGGTCGTTTTTAAAAGAATATAAATGATAACACAAAAAACTTTTTTCACTCATAGTTAGTAATTGTAAAACAACTGTATTTACTCTTATTAAATCACAATGACAATCCAAATAACCCTATACAAAAGTAACATACCCTTGTGTTTTTGGGAAATAGGAATTCTGTTGAAACCAAACAATGGTGAGGTAGAGTAACAAAAATTTTAATCACAACCGCCAAGAAAAATGTTTGCGTTGCAAAGAAAAACCCACAAATAACTTCAGCTGAAATACAGGACTCTTTGAAAAAAAAGTGGTGTGGCTGTTTCAAGATGCACAATAAGAAGGCACTTGATGAAAAATGGGATGAATGGTTGAGTCACCAGAAGAAAGCCATTACTACGCAAATGCCATCCCACTTACAATACACCCAACAGCACAGAAACAAACCTCAAAACCTCTGGAACAAAATTATTTGGACCAAAATTTCACTTTTTGGCCACAACCATAAACGTTACATTTAGAGAAGAGTAAACAGGCCCTTTGATGAAAGGTACACCATTCCTACTGTGAAACATGGAGGTGGATCTGATGTTTTGGGGATGTGTGAGATACAAAGGCACAGGAAAATTGGTCAAAATGAATGGCAAGATGAATGCAGCATGTCATTAGAAAATACTGTAGGAAAATTTGTTGCGCATGGGACGTATAATCCAACATGACAACGATCCGAAACACAAGGCCAAGTCGACCTGTCATTGGCAACAGCAGCATAAAGTGGAGGTTCTGGACTGGCCTCAGTCTCCTGACCTCAGTGTCATTGAGCCACTCTGGAGAGATCTCAAACGTGCAGTTCATGCAAGACAGCCCAAGAATTTACAGGAAATGGAGGCTTTTTCTCAAGAAGACAATACACAGTGCTTAAAAAATAGTTTTTTGTGTTATTATTCATATTCTCTGAAAAATGGCCAAAAAAAATTCTGCCAGGGTATGTAAACTTATGAGCACAACTGTATGTCTTAGAGTAAAACCAATTATCTGTTCTTCAACACATGCTGAAAGTCTGCTCTACAGTCACTCTGTTTAGAGGTCATGGCCACATTACATAGTATCTGTACTAAAAATGGGTGCAAAAGTAATTTTAAGGGGAAACTATTGTGGATAATCTTTGTGTTTTATTGACTTCAGTCTCTCCATTTATGCTGAAGTATCCACTGTGACACCTATTCTACTCAGATCAAACATTCAGCAGTCGCATGCAGTATCAGCACATAAAGTAGGATTGTGCTGACTAACTTTTATTATTTATTCACCTGGCTGTTGCTAGTGACTTGCCACCTAATATAAATAAACATCTAAAGATAACATGTCCAACTGCTAGCGTCAGATGGCTAATATTTAACAATAACGTTAAGGTGTAAACGTCAAGCTGCTAACATTTAACTGCTAAAATGCTCTGTATGTACAAAATACATGAACATAAACAGTCTTAGTAGTGTTCTTGACTGTTCTGTCATCATAACAATATTATCGAAAAGTTTTATCATGCGAAAATATGATAAAAGCTACACATCTGAATAGAACAAGTTGGTTAGCTATTCATTTGTAAATATTGTCACTACTTTAGAACTGATGATGTGATAGCCATAGAAATCAATGTGTCAAAACTTCATAGTACATCTTTATTCCAACCTGGCATTGTGACCCATCAAATACCACTGTCCATAACTAATACATAAGGTATCACAAACGCAAAAGCAGTGTAGTTCCTCTTTTAATAATGAGCCCAAATTAATTATGAAAAAGTTATTGTGTGTGGATGAGGTTGGAGGTCAACTCTGTCATCTTTTTGCCAAAGCATTAATGGGTCTTGATGTGCCGTTAGCTGCTGGCATTGCTAACACAGAAGCGGCCCTGCTGGCCTATGTTCCGGGCACAGATTGGGCATTTTTGCCGTAATTGTCAACTCTTTAAAAAGCAGCCAGCCACATCAGCTGGCTTGGCAATTGGTAGCAAAGTGTTGAAAGGTCAAACATTTGTTTTGTTTGTATTTATTCCAAGAAAAGTGTTCCTTCTGGTTTGTGATTTGTGACAGCAACAATCTAATGTGTCTGAACGGCACATAAAGAGACTGGAAACAAAGTAGAGATGGACTTTCAACAAAGTCCCATAAACTTTTGTACCTAATGATCACTTGACATCAGACATCATGTTTTGATCAGTGGGCCATTGATTTGTTTGTATATGTTCTGATATGAGTGTAACGGCAGACATGGCAAAGTTTGGAAAGTAGGCAACACATAGTCTATTCTTATAAACACATTAACAACGTACAGAAGTTTTAAATCTGCAAAACTCAATTCAAAGAGATGTGTTGACAGGCAAAATTCTGGATCTCACAACTCTTTGTGCTTGCCAATTGTTGTTTTGTGCAAAAGGACATGTGCATACCCATATGTGACAACAGAATCTGTAAGGGTACAAAGGATTTTAGACTAGAAATAATGTGTTTAAAATGCTTACTGTATTAGTTACTTTGTGACATTGTAACACTAAGAGTGTGTTCACACTTGCCAAGTTTAGGGCAGTTCAAACGGTCTCTAATGCAGTTGCTCTGTTGGTGCGGTTTGCTTGGATAAGAGTGAATGCTGCCATATGCACCTTAGTCCACACCAAACCTACGCTCCAAGACTCCTTTAAAACAGAGGCCTTGGAGCAGTTCCAGGTAAACACTGGTACAGTTCAATTCAAGTATGAACCTAAAGAGGACACGCTCAAATGGGAAGGGCGTCATAATTTGCTGAACAAAAAAAAACATCATTTAACATTTGCTTTTCCCAAAAGTGAAAACATGAAGCACTGAGAATGTAAAAGGCAATAGAAACATGCATTATTAGCATATGGGCTATCTGCTAATCAGACATGTTTTTGGTTGTTTGATTCACAGTTTAGATTGCCAGCTGTGAACGCTTGCTGGACCGGGCTTTTGCTGATGAACCAAATTAAATAGATAGTTTAGTAGTGCAAACTACAAGTGTGAACACACCCTAAAGCCTGGTACATATTCCGCTAGAACAGAAAATTTGTTTTCATACTTTACAAAAAACTCCCACATTTCCCACTTCAAATTTCTTACCAATCACACAAAAGCTGGGAGAGAGAACACATTTCTTTTATCTCCCAACCAACCTTAAGAAACAGTTTAACCATATTGTCTGTTGTTAGTGTTGTTTATGTTTACATACAGCTATGGCATACCACTTTTGAACGTTTGCAGTGTGGATGGAAAAAATCTGTGTCAAACACCTTGTGTGGAATGGATATTAACAAGTGTGCCGCATTATGTAAACAGAAAAATATTTAGGTTTAGGCATACATGCTGGTTAGTTTCGTGCCACATATAAAACTATTACTCATATAATATAGTGGCAATATTTCTTGTATCAGCCAACCCATACCATCACGTTTCTACAGTAGCCCTGCAGAGAAACCCAGCATTACTGAGTGGAGTTTATTTACAGTAGTTACTAATTCACCACTAGATGATGCAAAATCATACACTGTGCATTTATTATTCAAACCCAAGACAACAAAGATACACTTGCATTCAAATCATATTATGGCCATAGTAAAATGGAAGAAGGGCACAGGGGGATTAACCCAGAATGCACCGGTGCTGAACCAGTGAATCCAGTGTAAACAGCCAAAGCATAGCAGTGTGAAGATGCTGGATGTCTTCAAAACTGGCATCAACCGAGGTGCGCTTCTGTCATCCAGATGGAAGGATTTACAAGTATGGGAAAGAAATGAAACAAAAGTAGGGCTGCAGACAGTCTTTTCAGTCTTGGGAGGAGTGTGACAGGATATGATTTCTGGACAGGAGGCCCTGGCACACATTTATGAAGAAACAGGTGTCGAGCAGATAGGACTCAAACCTAGAATTATTGTGCCGATGAATAGAAAGGTCATTTTCTTCTAGATGTAAGCTGTCACCACAAGTTTTTCTTTCATAGGGCAAGTGGAGACTGTTAATGTGGGTTACACCATATCTAAGACTAACCAACCTCATTTTATTCCTTGTGTCACAGAGCCATAGAAAATAAAAACCTTTAATGTGTGGTAAATTTTGTTGCACAAACATTACAATAGAAACACAACTTTTACCTCTACAATATATTTAAGGGAAAACTGATGGTAAACAACAGTAAATTGCATCATTATTTCAAATAGTGAATATACGTCCTGCTGCTGTGGTATGCAATGAGACAAGGCAGATACATTATCATAGAGACTCTTTATTGGTGGCCTTTTGGCCTAAGAGAAATATCCTTCGAGAATATCTTGGAAATCTTAATCATTGCTGCCTCAACCAGCTCAGTAGTTTGTACTTCCCTACAAAAACTCCCGGAAAGCTTTATCTATTTTTTTTCTCATGCTTAATTGTTGTAAATCCTCGAGGCACTTAAGGATCATCCTTGATGATCAACATAAATGGAGAAGCACAAATCATTTTTTATTGACTAGATTAAAGACAACCTTATTGTATTTTTGTCTGGGGCACATTTTACCACTCTTCACAACTAAAGTTTCAAGTAACTTTACAAACATCAAAACCTGGTTGTATGTGGATGATATATTATTTATATGAAATCAATGGTATTGGGTTGGACAGAGTGTGGACAGACTGAATTATTCTTCTAGTTTTACATGGAAGGACTGTGTCTAATAGGTGATAAGAAGTACGAAGTGCACAAGTTGTATTAGTAAGCTAGCTGTGCAGTCTCATCAGCTTGTCAAACAAAATTACAGGTGCAGAATACACAGTGAATCATTCCTCGCCCCACACGGTCCTTGGCACTCTCTCCGACTGCTTCCTCTTTGTTTAGGCGCCCCGCTTTATCGGAGACTGGTCCAATCAATGTAATTGCAGGTGATTGTTTGACTCAATCCAGTGCCTCCTTATAATCACCAGAGCGATCAATAGCCATTGCGTCTGCCGTCCTGCTGTCACAGTGAAGGATGATTCAGGAACATGTCAAAAGGGGAAATTATTTTATGTGGAGATTTATCTGATTATTTCTGAATGGTCTTTTCATACTCCCCAGCACTTCCTGTCTGAGGTTTGACCACTTAAGTCATTTTTTGTCTGCCAAAAGTTCAAATACCTTATTTGAGCTTGTTTACACAAAATGCACATTTCCTAAGAACCATTTCCTGGTAATTTATTTCTAGTGGTTTCCCATTTTCTTAGTGAAGTGAAGATTTAAGATGTTGTATAACTTTTAAAAAGACTTTGTTTTAATCATGCTAGTGGTCATTAAGTAAACTGCAGCTAGCGTTTGTGAGCTTGGATGTATGATATGTTAGTCATTTATTTGTGATGTCTTTAAGTGGCACAGTGTGACATGTAATAATCTTGACCCTTTCACAAACCATTCTTCTTTTTTATTTTTTTAAAGATGTTTTTTTTTTTTTTTGCTTTTATTGATAGATTGAAAGGAAACAGGGCTATAGAGATGGGGGTGACATTAGGCAAATGACCTTTCCGGGATCAAACCAGGTCTCCAAACCAGGTCTCTCGTGCTCTTACGTATGTGTGTTTTTGCGAATGCTCTACCAACTGAGTATCTCTTTACATAACATTCTTTGTTTGCAAATTCTATAAATCGTTGGAAATCTATACAGAATATCCAGAGATTTAAAGGCTATATTACTTATATAAAGCTCCACCAGCTCTTCAAATAACACGTCAGAGTCTTAAAATTACTTCATTCTTGTACCCCAAAAAGTTCAAGAACAGCTCTCAGTTTACTGTAGGGTAGACCTCTATGGGAAAAAAGGTCAGAACTTAAAGTGTGCTAACAAAAAAAGTATTTCATTTACCTTTTTTTTCTTTCTTTGTTGTATCCTCTGAGCTGTGAATGGCAACCTACCCATGACACAAATCATGTGTCTACAAAAATAAACGTCCCACATGATAAGGCTATTTATTTTTTTATTTTATTATTTTTTTTTGACAACCACCACAGCAACCGCTTTAGAGGTAGGACAAACCAGTTGAGAAAGCTGGATCTGTAGCATACATGTCAAACAGCCGAACCTGTCAAGACCAATAAAAAATATGACATATTTATTTATATAAGCTAGTCACTTCTCAATATCTTGGCTCTTTAAGTGATTCTTTTTACTTGTGTGGCACTTTAACACAGTTGGTCACCTTGGCCAATTTTATATTTTATGTTTTAAAATCTCTTCCTGTTGCTCAGAGAATAGACTTTAAAACAGCACTGCTGGTTTACAAGTCTCTTAATGGTTTAGCACCAGAATATATTTCTGACATGCTAGTTCCTTATTACCTTTTCAGACTCTGAGAACATCTGGAACAGGCCTTCTGCTCGTGCCCAGAGTTAGAACTAAACAGGGTGAAGCAGCGTTTAAGTTTCATGCAGCAAAAACCTGGAACAGCCTCAACTTTAACAATGTTCAAAGCTCCGCCTACATTTCTTGTCTATGTATTTTAAATTTGTCTTTTATTTCCGTAAAGCACTTTGAATGACCTATTGTATGAATTGAGCTATATAAATAAATTAAGTTTTGTTAAATTTAGAGAACAAGTGGTCATGTGTTTACAACAAAAATTACTCGTTTAAGTTGTTGCATTGAATAAAACATGTTGTCTATGATTCCAAACTTTTCAGTTTACCGAACCCTTTGTATTATCTCTCATTGTTAACCAGATATGACTCCTGACTAAACATCATCATAACTTCCGTTTTAAATTTTGTTTTGAAATGGCACCACAAATAATTATAGTTTTACAAACTGTTAATGCCTGCATGCAGACAGAGTCAAATAAATGTATATGTATGTTATATGTGAAAAAATCTCCCATAAACCAACATTCAGTACCTCTGCATTAATTTGAATTGGAGCCAAATCATTTGAGATATGTATATGTGCATGTTTTATAAGCTATGTTATAACTGAGGCAAATGCATTATGGTACTTGCTCTATTTATGGTCCAGCAATCATGGCCAAAGAAACCATGGGTATACTGTTCTTTTGAAAAGGAATCAAAAACTTTCAAAATCTTAAAGTTTGATATTGTTTTCAGGGATCTTCTGCCTTGATCATATGCGATTAATTAGAAGTTATATTCGCAAATCCTTCATTAGATGTGTTGGTAAAGATGAACTTTGATGGCAGAGGCGGCTTTGGGGGCTCTGCTTGAGTTCTCCTCCAGTGCACAGACAGTCTGCTAATCCCCTCTTCTCATATCAGCTTCTTCTCAAATCAAGGCTTAGTTTTCATCAAGCCGGCCTGCTTGATGGTAATGAGCTTGGCATTTCCACAGATAGGGCTTGGTTTTACACAGCGTTTCCCAAATATTCATTGCATAGGTTACATATTTATACAGATGTCATTTTTCTTTCTTTGTTCGGCGATAGTATCTGTCGAATGAGTTTTCTCTGTGAACTGCTAATGGAATAAATAACAAGCAGTTAAAGTTGCTGTTAATCTAAAGGGAAGGAAGTAATTGGGGCTATTTTTGGAGCATATTAAAATGTCAGAATTGAATAGGCCTGGCTGCTTGTATCGATGCTGATCTCGCTGGCTTTCCGCTTGCTGAATGCTACACTTAGATTAATGAAAGCCAGTGTGCAGCGTGTGTGTGTGTGTGTGTGTGTGTGTGTGTGTGTGTGTGTGTGTGTGTGTGTGTGTGTGTGTGTGTGTATGTGTGTGTGTGCCTAAGGAGCCAGGGCAGTGTATGTCAGGTTGTGTCTTGGTGCTGAGCTGTAGCCGGAGCAGTGGTGGCCTATAAGCTGCGCTGATAGATGGCTCTGCTGCAGGCTTGAAGGTGTTCCACTCGCCTCAGCTTCCACCAACACATCGTGACCCTGTAGCCCTGGGGTATGGCTCGGAATACAACTATTAAACCACGCCGCAAAGATTTCACAGGCTCATTAAAGTCCAGCGTTGAGCACATATGAACACCACCAGACGGCTGTTCTATGTTATACTGTGTGTATAGAGACATGTCAAGCCCTTGTAAACAGATCCATGAGTAAGACCAGAGCCTGAACCACTGGTTCAAAACACTACTGACAGCACAAAGTGGTGGCTGTACAACTTACAATAAGATTATTTTGTGTTGTGGTAATTTTTTTTTTGCAGAAGGATGGCCCTCCTTAAAGAGCACATTCTGTGTTGTTGAAAGGAAAAAAATAATGTAGTGAGCTGGTGGTAACACACAGAAAGTAAAAACCTTTCTGTATTAGGGAAATTGTATATTTCCTATACTTATTAGTTTGCTAATTGCTTTACTGTTTGCTTTAAATCATCTTCTCTCCCTGT